>PVHP010007448.1:5396-56732 GCA_004024765.1 Zapus hudsonius
GAGGTAGGGTCTCATTCTAGCCCAGGCTGACCTGGAATTCACTATGTAGTCTCAGGGTGGCCCCAAACCCACAGCCATCCTCATACCTCTGCCTCCTGAGTGCTGGGATTAAAAGTGTGCACAACCACGCCCAGCATGTGCTGATTTTTAAATGAATAATTTTAATTAATGGTACTATTTGTTTTGATTTCAATATCCCACATAGGCTCATGTGTTTAAATATTTGATCTCCAGCTGATAGCTCTGTTTTTGAAGGTTGTGGAACCTTTAGGATGTGGAACCTCATTGGAGGAAGTGTGTCATGGGGTTGGGGTTTGGGGTTGAGGTTTTATAATCTGGCCTCACTGCTTGTTCATTCATATGCTATTGCATATGCAGTGTGACCTGCAGTCATGTGCCCTGCTACCATGCCTTCTCTGCCATGATGGAGTGTCCCTCTTCTTAAACGGTAAGCCAGAAGAAACTTCCTCCTTTGAGTTCATTCTTATCACATAACTGGGCACAGCAATGAAAGAAGTAACACACAAAATAATTAGTACCAAGTAGTGTTGTTGCTGTGATAAATATGACCATATGATGCTTAGTAAGCTTTTTGAACTGGTTTTCAGGAATGTGGAAGCTGAAAATGGAGCTAAATATTCCTAAAATCTGTAGGTGGTACTTAATAGGCCATCCTAGTGGGAGTTCAGAAGACCAGAATTCTAAGAAAAATGCGGATAATAGATAGAGGTCCAGCTCATGAGGTTTGGGAGAGGAGCAATGAATCTATTTGGAGCTGAGCTAACTTATGAACAAAGCAAGTTGAGCAGGAAGGTATGAAAACTATGCAGTTTGGTGAAGAAAGGAGTGTTTTAGAAGTTTCAGATAAAGAAGGAGCTGAGAAATCACCCATAATTGTTAATGAGAAACACCAGTAAGGGGAGACCTTGTTCCTGGACTGAGTCTAGAAACAGTGCCCAGGGGCTTCAGCTTGTGAAAAATCCCCCCCCCCAAATTTTTTTTGAAAGAAGAGATCGTAAAGAAAAATGTCACTGAAGGAGTTCCCTGCTTGCAAATAAGTATGTAGGGCAGTGTTTTCCCCAGGGTCAGCACCCAGAAGCTGATGTGGCTGTGGTTCAGGGGAAACAGGCTATATCTTAAGCTGGTCGAAGAACTTCGCTACATGGTACTAGCTTTACAGACATGCAAGATAAAAGAGTAAGTAAGCAGGGAGTTTTATGTCAAGGTTTCTGATGGTTAATAAGTCCAGTCAATGTGGGGCAAGGTCAGAGTCTTACAAGGAGGCCCGGAGAAGCCATTGTGTGTGGCTGTGAAGGAGGACCTTGAGATGCTGGCAATGCCTATTCCCAGCAGGCACATAGTGGAGCTCCTCTAAGGAAAGGATCTGTGTTCTGCAGGAGTCCCAGCTAGAAGAGCAAGGCTACCCAAGCTCCGGGTTTAGGGGTTCAGACTTGCTCTGGTCTGGACTCATCTTTCCTTCTTGTCCCCATTGCTATATTTTGGAATGGAAATGTTTACTCTCTACCATTATATTTTGGAAATATGTAATGTATTTTGACTGAATGTGGAGCTGGCAGCAAAAGTAAGAGGCTACCTTTTGTCTCAGAAGAAACTTTGGAATTTTGAACAGTGTTGAGACTATTAAAGACTAAGGGGACTCTTAAAATTGGACTGATTGCATTTTGCATCATAAGCTGGCCATTAGCCTGTGTGAGATAGGACCAGAATGTGTGGAATAGATGTCAAATGTTCCCCTGTACTGTGTTGTAATACTTGGTCCCCAGTAGTGATAGTGCTGTTTTAGAAAGTTGTGGACCCGATAGGGAGTGGAGCCTTGCTGGAGGAAGTGAGTCACTGGGGACAGGCCTTATATAGGCCTTGATGTCTTATATAGCCTGGCCACACTTCTTTCCTACTCTCCGTGCATATGACATGTGACCTGCTGCCTCACATTCCTGCTGCTGTGCTCTTTCCTCTCCATGATGGACTGTACATCAAAATAAGCATCCCACCCTAAGCTAATTCTTGTTAGGTATTTGGTCATAACAATGAGAAGAGTAACTAATATAATACTCATCTTGAGTTCTTTCTAATTGTACTGCCAAGTGACAAAGTTAAAAATGAGCCTTGAAAGAAAAAAAAAATTATAAAACAAAAGAGAAATCAAATAGAGTTTGTTCCCAAGATGCAAAAGGGTACATCATTAGTCCCACAGAGTATAATTATGCCATAAGCTATGTGAGAGGAACTTATAAAGAGAGCTTTTAGCAGAAGTCACGCAGGCCCCTGGCCTCTGCATTACTCCACAGCACATCTGGGCATGGAGCTTCTGGAGGCGACAAGGGCAAATGGTTTAAGTTGGCTGAACTAAAAAGTTTAATGCCGGGCGTGGTGGTGCACGCCTTTAATCCCAGCACTCAGGAGGCAGAGGTAGGAGGGTCCCAGTGAGTTTGAGGCAGGCCTGAGACTACAAAGTGAATTCCAGGTCAGCCTGGACTAGAGCAAGACCCTACCTTGAAACCCTGCCCCCCCCCACAAAAAAAAGAATAGCTAGCTTGTTTAGGTTAATCTGGTTAAGCTTTTAACTCTGATAAAACAAGAAAAGAGGGAAAGGGGTGAACCTTCACGGCCATGTCTACATCAATCCCCAGCTGGGAAGGATTTTCTAGTTCATTATGTCTGTGTATCTTACAATTCAATTTCAGGATTCTGAGCCAAAATTTCTAACATTTTAAAATGACCCTAAATAATTCTTTAAACTTGATCAATGCCAGTTGACCTATTTGAAAACAAATGCCTTAAATAAGTTATAACTTTATGTATATACTTACATCCATACTTATGTCTGTCTGTCTGTATGTATGTAAAAGTTTAATAATAACATCATTGAAAACTAAACCAGGATATTTTCACATGTTTGTCATAAGATTATCTCCATTTAAAAGATAATACAGTTTAAAGATACTATATATAAGAAAATGTAAACACGATGAATGTGTTTTCACCCTTTGAGGAAGAGTGGAATATTGTCATTATAAGAAGAAATCTGAAGTATGAAACAAAAGCCTAAGTTGCATCTAGGAATCTGTTTCATTTCCTTAATGACAAACATGTGTTTTGGTCTATAAAAGAAGATATTTCCACTGTATTTTTACATATCTCTAGAGCAGTGGTTTTCAAAATATTCTACCCAGACAAGCTAATTAATATCACTAGGGGATTTGCTAGAAATGTAAATATTTGTGCTCTCTGTATTTCAGACCTACAGAAACATAGCCTGTTGATAATAGGGCCTTGTGATCTCTATTTTTGTGTGTATGCATATAATTGGTCTATATATGTATGTATGTGTGTGGTGTTTGTATGTGTGGAGGCCAGAGGTCCATGTTATGTATCTTCCTCAATCAGTCTCCACCTTATTTTTTTGAGAAAAGGTTTCTCACTGAACCTGGAGCTCACCAATTAAGCTCAACTAGCTAGTCAGTAAACTCCAGGTATTCCCTAGTCTCCACATTCCAGTGCTGGGATTACAGGTACATACCTCCATACCTAGTTTTCACATAGGTGTTGGGGGTCCAAACTCAGGTCCTGATGCTAGTAAGACAAATACTTTCCTAACCGAGGCATCTCCCAAGTCCTGTAATCTTTATTTTCAATGTGCCTTCCAGGTGATCCTGATGTACAGCTCAAAAATCGCTGATCTGAATGGATCCCTTATCTCCAAGTAGAGTCTTT
Source organism: Zapus hudsonius (assembly GCA_004024765.1). NCBI lineage: Eukaryota > Metazoa > Chordata > Mammalia > Rodentia > Dipodidae > Zapus > Zapus hudsonius. The sequence continues at coordinate 9,132 of PVHP010007448.1, forward strand.
TGGAATGTAATTTCAACTTTATAACAATAAAATGGTTATATTACTGTATTAGATTTTTTTCCATCTTGCTATAATAAAATACCTGACATGGAGCAACTGAAGAGAGGAAGGGTTTATTTATCATAGACATCCCCAAAGATTGGTGTCCATGGTGGTTTTAGATCCAATCAAGTTGCCAATCAAGATCAATCGTCACAATTACCCATACTTTTGTTCTTGCAAAATTGAATTTATTCATTTAAATTGGCTCTGAAATTAACCATGTTTTCCATTGAATGACATGAAGGAGATTGTTGTTAACATGTGAATCACGTTGTATTATGAGATGTTCGTTAATTACTTATGTTCTTGGTAGCTGAGGCTTTTTGAAAAGACCTGTGTTAGCATTAATAAATGCAAACAAAGTGGAAGGTACTGAGGTTAATGAGATAATGAAACATTAATCTGTGTTTCTTCTTTAATGTAACATAGAGGTCCAGGGGGTTCACTGTGTATACTTCTCATTTATCTTTCAGGAAGAACAAAGTATGCTTGCTATGGATGATGAGGGCACAGTACAACTCCCACTGGAAGGGCACTACAGGTAAAATGCAAAACCAAGTAATAAAATGTGCTGATACATAATGTTCAAGAATTTCATACTATGTGGATCTTGAGAGAGGTTGTTGAAGTTATATTAGAGCAGAAAAAAATAAGACCAAGAAGTACATTACCCAGGTCTTAGTAAGTTCTACCAATGTTAGCTATGTGACTATATCAAAGGAGCATAAATGAAGCAGGGGAGAATCTGTTTTCTGAAGTCTTCTCATAATTTATAATGTATATGAAAGACCATTTTTATATTCTTAGAAACTAGTGCCTGGTAATATGCCAAGATTCATTTCTAATATAAATGAGGACATTAAGTTGATCACAGGAACATGCATTTACTTTGGAAATTTCCCCCTAGAAAAAGATACTTCCAAAAATATGGTCTAGTTTTTAAGTTATTCAGTAATACCAGTTACTTTAAAACTATTTATACAGGGTCCCAAAATACACCAATTTTTAATCCACAAGGTAGAACGATACAAACAAATTACTGTGTCATAATGGATACTTATGCAGACATTTGGTCAATGCCCCCCTTTCCCTCCCTCTTTCTCCTTTCTTTCCATCCTCCTTCCCTTCTTCTCCATACAGTTTAAATCGTTTTCTTATCAAAGTCCATTTTCAGGACCATTTAGTAACCAATTTTTTATGGTCTCAAAGACCTTACAGATAATTTAAGACTATGCCAGTAAATAAGTAAAGATTTCTTTAGGGGAGGATTTGAGGTATTGTTTAAAACAAAATAGGAAAAAAATACATTACATATTCAGAAACTTACTCTAAAACAATATTCACCCCAAAGTTTAGATAAATTACCTGTAATTTAAAAAAAAATTACCTGTAATTTAAAAATGAGTGCAAGCATAGAATATATTTTAGCTTTTTTAAAAGTGAAATTCTATTGACTTAGTTGAATCATTATTTTCTCAAGTGTATTCTATGAAAATTAGTGTTTCATATTATTACCTCCCCCCAAAAAAGCTTTTTAGTTAAATATGTTTGGAAAATGTTCCACACTGCCTTCCAGCCTATAAATTCACAATGCACTTTGGCATTTGAAATAATAAAAGTATGGGTGGGAGAGATGGTTCAGCAGTTAAAGTGCTTGCCTGCAAAGCCCAATACCCTGAGTTCAATTCCCCAGTACCCACGTCAAGCCACGTGTGTAAAGTAGTGCATGTGTCTGGAGTTTGTTTGCAGTGGCTAGAGGCCCTGGCACACCCTTTCGTGCTCTCTCTCTCTCTCTCTCTCTCTCTCTCTCTCTCTCTCTCTCTCTCTCTTTCTCACTTCTCTCTCTCCTCTCTCTCTCCTTTCTCTGCTTTCAAATAAATGAATATTTTTTAAAATAGTAGTGGTAATTATTTTAAGTTTAATTTTGTTTAATCCAGAATTTCCTAAAACTTTTTCTTCAAAAGAAGGCTATTTACCACATAATATCATGAAAGACTTGCTTTGCTCATGATGCTTTCTTGGAAATTCGTTGACGTCATGCTCTGAGTTTCTAGAAAATTATGTTTACAGGTTAGGCAAATCCAAACCACATTTCCAAACTGGACAAGGCTGAGAGTCTTGTATATTGTTTATCTGAAATACTGACTTTTTTGTCATCATTAAGACATCTGCCATTGTGTTCATGTGAGAAACTCAGGATTTCTGCAGATGTGATTTTTTTTTCCATAGAAGACTGTGTGTAGTGAAAAGGGTGTTTTTCCTCAGTTACTGAAAGTTTCACTTGATTGATGATTGATTAATGTTGCTGTTTGGTTGTGTTTATAGATCTGGAAGTATTTTGTAGAATTTTGAATATTACCTAGATTTGGTGTCACTTTAAAATATCAAACTAAGGGCTGGAGAAATGGCTCAGCAGTTAAAGCCACTTGCTTGCAAAACCTGACTGCCCAGGTTGGATTCCTCACTATGCACATAAAGCCAGATGCATAAAATGGTGTATGCATCTGGAGTTCCTTTGCAGTAGCAAGAGGCCCTGATATATCCACGCTCAACTCTCTTTCTCTTGCAAATAAAAAATATTTAAAAAATAAAGTATCAAGCAAAAACTAAACAAAAAAGCCTAGCTGGCCTGGTCGAAACAGTTCCTGATACCATAGGTCCCCCGGCTATATAAAAATGCACAGGCCGGGTTTACTTGCTCCCCAAACAATTACTGAGTGAGTGCCATACATCTGTCTCTGGCTGTCTTTTGATAGACGGCAGTCAACCCTAGTGTCAAGAAACTAGTCAAGTAGAACAGAGGTTGGGAAAAAACACAAGCAAATGAACAGCTAATAGAAAAACAAATGAGAGATGGAGTGTATGCAGGGAAGGAAAAGTAGTTGAATACAGAGTACTCATCACCAGCCTGTCTGAGTCGGTACCATCTGATTGAAATTAAGGGATGCACCATATTGAGAACCATTATGGGAAGAGGGAAGATCTAACCAAGGCCCTCAACCAAACATGCACGTATACTTGTAGAATCTTTCTTTAGATGTTTTAAAATACTTTTTATAATTGAGACTATTGTTCAATATTTTTCTATTTTTAATCAGCAAAAATACTGTATAAGAACAAAAGTTTATGAATGCATACAACAAAATGTTATTCAGTCTTAAAAGGAGAGAAATGCTAACAAATGGTAAAACCCATCTGCACCTGGAGAACATGGTTCTAAATTAAGTAGGCCAGTCACAAAAAGACAAATATTAATCCCAATTATATGAGGCACTTAAAATTGTCGAAGCCATTGATAGAAAGTCTAATGGTGGTAGAGTAGAGAGAGGAGCAAGTGGGGAAATGTTTAATGGATATAAAATTTCAGTTTACAAGATGAAAAGGATTCTGGATAATAGCAATGTGCTATACATTATAAACTTTAATAAGCCTTATGACTTCAATAAGCCTTCATTATACATTTAAAATTAAGTTGGTAAATTTTATATCATGATAATAAATTGATAAAAATTTCACATAGATATAGAATTGTCTTATCTAGCTTCTGTCACTGAATGTCTACAGTTATTAACTGCTTATCATTTCATTTTGGGTAAACATCTATCTAGAGATGATCCATCTGTGATTAATATTTCTGATGAGATGTCAAAGACTGCCTTGTGGAGGAATCTTCTGATTACTGCTGATAACTCAAAAGAAAAGGAGTCAAGCTTTCCTTCTAAAAGGTTTGAATTTTAAAATAATGAGGTTATACTAACTCCAATGATTTTATGACACAAATGCACTAGCAAAATAATGTTAGTTGCTATCAAATTTATATGTAAAATCTTTAAGAAAATTATTTTGGAAGGGGGTATAAATGGTAATTTTTACAAATGTTATGTTTTATAGTATCTCCTTTTCAAATTGAAACTCTTTCCAAAACTATTACAGTGGGGGGGAAATGGAACTATTAATGAGTCCCAATGCATGACATTTTTGGACATTTACTTTGGCCTACTTTTTCTCTGTATGACTTTATTGTATTTCTTCATCACCCACTTCCCAGGATATCTTTCAATGCCTGAGCACATTTATCACTCCCTATTTACTTTATGAAAAGTAATATGGCAATTCAGTGATAATTTCATTATTTTACAATTTCTAGTCCCCTATTCCAAGTCCCTGGAAATCTTGCCCTGAATATTTCAGTTCTGAAAATTCTTTCCATTCTTACTTGTCTTCATGTAAACACACAAACGACTCCTCTACTCTGGATGGTGATTTTAAGTGCATGCTGAGGAAAGAGTGTCTTTAACTATTGAGTCATCATGGGATATTTAGTTGAGTTTTCCAGAATTTGTAAATATAAATTCAAACCATACCATCCAGTTATTCTAGATGCGACTCTGAAAAGAATTCCAGTGCTATGCTTGTATCTCTTTTTGTTAGTGGTTGAGGCTTTGGGGATGGTGGTATAATTAATAAGTTTCTTTCTTTTTATAACCTTAAATTAACTTTTTCTACTTAATTTTTATATTACATTTTTGTCATAAGCTCCCCTTCCTAATCAGTCTAGAAGCTGATTCCCCAAAGGTAAGACATTCTCCCGCAAACCTATTCCCTGGTTCCATATCCTTATGTTAAATGGTGTCTACTGGAAACCTGGTCAGCCTATGTCGTCTGTGTGAGTTTTGGGGAGGCAAAAGGCCTGAAGGGTCTTGGGCTCATCTAGTATCAGATTGAGTTTTATTTTGTTCCCATATCTACTCAGCTCTTAAAGGTCTAAAACTTGAAAAGACATTTTTCCATACTTATACAAATGCATCATATATAAACTAACAAATTGCTCAGAACCGTATTTAGCAATGATATCACATTTCTAGATTGGAAATAGAAAATTTATTACTTTAATTAAGAAATTATGAACTTGGGAGTTTGCATTCAGGTTACCATGGTACACCTAATTTACAAGCTTCATGGGGGGAAATGTGCTGAAGAAAGAGACTGCGTTAGACTTGGGGATTATTATCTATCACTGCTAGTTTTTGTCACCCCAAAATGGCATGCTGCTTCAAGTTCAGCTATTTACCAAAGAGAATGAAGAATGCCATCATATTCCTGCCAGAAGCTGGGGTTAGTTCTCCTGTCCTACCCTCGTTCCTCTCCCCCTTCTCATTCATTGCCTGACTCTAAACTCCTCTGATAGTCTGACTCCAGAATCCACTGAAACTTACCCTAAGCAAGTTAATATAAATTACGTAATAAGCTCTCTCCAAGACTTTTGGATGGTGCCTTTCCTTCAGAACCATTTCTTTGCTTTTTCCAGGCGCAGCAATGCTTTCCTATAAAGCATGCTTTAACTTTCTTCCCTCCAAATACCTGCTGTACTCCTATAGAGCCACACTTGTAGTGATTCTGAATTTTGCTAAACTTCTTGAAAAAAATCAGAGTTATGAAAAAGGTAGTTTCTCAGGCCCATTGAAATATGTGCTTATGAACCCTTTCACATTAAAATTTGGCATGTCTCTGATTTAAAATATGAAATCCAGGTTGATTGGCTCAAAATAACATTCCAGCCAAAGGAAATAGGCAGAGATTTTGAAACAATTAGATTTATAGATTGTTTTTCTTTCTGAATAGTCCAAACTCTTCCTCCATGGTTTTTTTTTTTTTTTTTTTTGGTCAAGTAAAAGCTCTATGAAGTGATGCTTTAGATGCTTCTTAAAGAAAATAGTGATGTCATATGATACTCTTCACCAGAAAAACTGCCAGAAAAATGTAGTTGCTGAAAAAATAGGTCTGTGTCTTATTTCAGGAATAGATTGAGTCTAGTGACCAATGGCATGTGCTTAAAGTAGGTCATGTTCAAAATAGAGCATCATTCATATATTAAGTCAACCATGTATTCGTGTTTTTTGAATATATATTCTCACTGACCTTCAGTTCAAGACGTTATGGAATGAAAATTAACTCTAGCATTCTTTAAATTATGTATACATATATGAATATAGATATTTATTTGTTTTGTTTTTCAAGGTAGGATCTCACTCTAGCTCAGGCTGACCTGGAATTCACTATGTAGTCTCAGGGTGGCCATGAACCCTCTGCAATCCTCCTACCTCTGTCTCCTGAGTGTTGGGACTAAAGGTGTAGGCCACCATGCCCAGCCTGCGATTATTTTTTAAATTTTCTTTTGCCATAGGTTCTCACTATGTAGCCCAAACTGGCCTTGTACTAGTGATCCTGTGCCACTGTGCCTGGTATTTTTTTTACTTTTTGATGCAATGTAATCTGTAGCTTTCTATGTAAAAAATATTTGTTGATTGATCATAAAAGTTTTTCATTTTCATAACAGTAGAAATTCTTAACAGAAAAGTAATGACCTCCAGAAATCCTAAAAACAACTATATTACATCAATACCTTTCCAAAGCTTCTGTTTTGCCTTGTTATCTGGTGAAGGCATTGAAATATGACAACAGGAACTCTGAAAATTTGCTATTGTTTAGAGCATCCACTGGTTGAAAAAAAAAGGCAAAATAAATAAGAAGAAAAGAAAAAAAAAAAGACCTCGAGATCAGAATGCCAGGACTCACATCTTTGGAGACCTAAACCTGTTCCATGTAGCCTTTGATCTCTACCCTCCCCCCACCTCATTTATTTTCCATTGGGCCCCTGATGTATGTCTCTGGAGGCCTAGATATCTGACTGCCTTTGTTTGGAAGAGCAGTAATTTTCTCAATTATTTCATTCATATTCTGTTGTAGAAATATTTTACTTAGTTTGACTTCATGTAGAGAGTCTAAGAACTGATTGCAGCTTTCACCTCATCTATAGTGTGTCTACTTTGATTTAGATTTAACAATGCTGCGTGGACATGTGACAAGCTCCTCCACAGTTTTTTATATGGCTTGGTAGAAATAGGTCTCATTAAAAACCACATTGCATCAGAATCAGTCAGCAAATGCTGGGTTTTATAAAATGGACACCCCAAACCAGCTTTTCTTGAAAAGGTAGCTGTCAGTGCTAGCGAAAACAACAGTTAATTTTGCCTGATGGCAAAGACGAGGCCCTGGAAAAGCCTTCTTCTCAACCCCTGCTCTCCCCACATACTTCTCAAATCCTGGATTCTTTTTCTCACTCTGATTTTCTAGATCTGGGCTGTCACGACTGCTGGATAAATATTGTTCATCACAACTATTTTAATGCACTGGAAAGTAGCAGATTCATAGATTTCTTAGCAAATCAGCAGCGGGTCCACTTTCTGCTCTCTTGATATGTAACTTCCATATATTTTATATTATACTCCTTAAAGGCAAATTTTATCTGTCTTATATTCTTACCATTCCAGAGTACCAGATACTATATGTTTATTACAGTAACAAATAATACATGCATAATATATATTTGTTACAATAAAAGCTTAAAAATGGCACCTGGAAAATGAATGTAACAAGAAACCTATAGAGCCAACTGCACAGTTAGAAAATTTAAACAAGGAATATTCATAGGAACCTTGAGTTGTCTGTAATATTCCTCCCTCACTATTTGCTGAAATTAAATTTGATGCCCAAACCAATTTAATAAGGGAAAAATACTCATTTAGTAAGTTATTATTTTATAATAAAAAGATACCTGGTATAATTAAAGCACATCAGGAGAAAGCTTTTTCCTTATCTGTGGACCAAATTGATGATCTAAACTTAATCTCTGTCCCTCTCTTCCTCCTTCCTTCCCTCCCTTTTCTCCTCCCCTTTATTTAGTGAAAGGTTTTGCCATTGAGAACATATTTATCAATAGGTTGTGTGATGCCTAAGTTCCAAAGTATTGCATCCATAGGAATTGTGTATAAATAGAGGTCATTATGTCTCTGTCCCCAAAATATTCTACAGATTCACAATCTCCTATAGATATGATTTTATTTTCCAAAGGACAGAGACCACCAGAAGCAGAAACCCCAGCATACTATTCTAGAACTGAACTACAAAGAAGACTTAAGGACCAAATGGCCCAAAATTGAATTTAGTAATGGAAAAAACCCAGTCTCAGTTTTAATGTCTGGCCATAGGGCATACTTGGCTTCTAGGAGCTCAAAAACCAATCCTCCACCTCTGAGCCCAGGGCTCACTCACTGCCCCATTTGCCCTGCTGCATTGGTTTGTTTGGCAGAAGAGATAGGGAAATGCCAGGTAAAGCAAAGGAGAAATTAATTTGGAAAACAGGATAGCAGACACTTGTCATATGAAAGGAACTTAAAGGAGAAGAAAGTGAGTCATACAGATAGAGGAGTTAAAAATACAGAGTTAAGGCTCTCAACACATCATGTGCACACTGTCATCTCTTCTCGTGGAAGGAGAAAAGAAAAGGGGGAAAAAGTTGCTTTGCTCTGACCTGTAAGGAGTTATGTGCTGAGAAGTGTGGCAGGCAGAAAGCCGGGTGCCACAGACACTCGCTCACACCAGCTCTCAGAGCTGGCAGCAAGCCACGGTTGGCAGAAGCTCCGGCACTTCTTACCTGATGGCGCCTGGTGGCGGTGACAACTGAGAAGGGCTGTTTCTAGCTTGAATTGGAGGAAAAACAATTTGAAAAACACATTCTTAGAATGTGTCTAAGTTATTGACCACTAAGAAAGCCGCACAGGAAGCCCTGTGAAATACAGAGCCTGGTTACTTAATTAATTGGAAAACAATTGGAAAACCCACTGTGTTCCCACCATCGCCTATTTCATAAATGTATAGCAAGGACTGAAGTTAGCAAGGAAAGCATGTTGATTCCTCCCGTTCAGGATCTCAGAGGCTAGAGGTGTGTTGTTCTTTATTTCAGCAATGGGGAGGTGTACAGAGAGGCCACTGGGGGTGCAAGGCTTTTCCATGCTCTGGAAGTACTCGGGGAATGAGTATTTGGCCTCTCTAGAAGCATATATTCTAGGTGTAAGTTTCATGCATGTGAGCACATCATTAGAATTTTCTTTGAAAACTTCAGTGTGAGAGTAGGACCAGTGCACATTGGAAAGATGCTGTTGAAAAATTACCAAGACTGGTAGAAGCGTGGTCATTGGTACAGTGAGTTGGAAGGTGAGTGTCAGCATGAGCTTTGGAGGAAGAAGTTTATTCTAAAAGGGAGAGGAAGCATCATTCCTATGAGATACAGTCTGGACAAATAGCACAGGTGTCCCCAGGGAGGGCAGTGTGTAGGTGAGCCACCCTCAGACCAGGAACTATGTGTCTGCCTTACCTAATGAAGGCAACACCTCATGAGTGATCACCCCAGATCCAGTCCTGCAGTGAGGGAGAATCCCAGAAATACCTTCCATCATGTGCCACTTATTGTTAGTTTCCTTATGGTCCAGCATGACTGGCCTTTTCAACAATCATCAATGACTCATTCGCCCAAATAAGGACCATGCTGTTCATTTTGCATGCTCTGAGAACTGTTGTGAAATGTTTGTCTTTTGTTTCTCAGTGTCTGTTTTTGAATTTCCCCCTCTCTGCAGTTCTTGGTTTCTAGCTCACTAAGCGCAGAGGATTTTAATTGTTGCTATCTATCTCTGCTTCGCAGCATGAGAGAGTAATGCCTAAGAGCTCTGTGTGGCTTGGGGGTGATGGGTTTTGTGTCTGAGCAAGCCAATCATAGAAGCCAGGCTGGGTTGTAATCATAAATTTCTCCTTTTTCTCCCCTGTAGTACTGAAAGCCGAAAAGAGAGGAAAGCGGACTCAGGGGAAGGTGTTGACAGGGAGACTTGTCTATGACTTCATCTTCAATTTATTTTTACATATATATATGAGAAGAGTGGTACAAGTATTAATAAAACAGCTTTGAACATGTATTGTAAATTCTGTCTCTCATCCCAAATCTACCTTCTTTATGTAAGTAGTGCAATATACATTTCATTTCTGTGTTTAACCTTCTGAGCAGTGAGATACCTGTGAGCAGATACAATAGCTAATGCAAGAATTCATGTGTGACAGCTGTATGTTAGGCATCTGTACACACGGGATTCTCATCATTATACTTAGGAGAGCAGTAGCTTTCTCAAAGAGATAAGTCATATTTGCAGTATTTACTTAGTTGGTATTTTCCTTCTTTTGTGACTTGAAGATGTCTGGTAATTTCATTAAGAAGAATTTTGAAAGGTAGTCTTCTTTTTATTTTTATAGCTTAGCATTTGTGGTTTCTTTCAGATAACCCAAATCAAAATTTAGTTTGAAAGCATTTTTAATAATTGTATTTATGTATTTTCTTGATTTAATATGATACACTTAAAACTCAAGAATTTATATCTAACTGGAACTTAACGTCATTTAAAAATACAGACCTATTCACACCTGTTATAAAGAATCACAATACAAAGAGTCAAGCATTATTTGCATAAAATTCAAGTTTAAAATTCAAGTTCTGATACATGATCTAATACTAGGCTTATATGAAATGGGAAAACTTCATGGGATTTTAAATTTAAATCTTTATCAGAAATGTGCTGTTGAATTTTTCTCCCATTTGTTGACAATTGTTTTTCAAATAATATATATATATATATATATATATATATATATATATATATATATTTGTGGAATACCACACTTTAAATCATTATACATGAAATTCTACTTCTGTACAGTTATTCTGCTGCTAATGGTCATGTACTGCTTAGGACCAGTCCTGAATAATGTTCTCATGTTAGAATAACACAGTTCTCCAATAGTTCTTTTTTCTGCAAAGCTCTTTTCCACATTTTATCTAAGTGCATGTTGTGGAAAAACCAATCTTTTAAATGAAAATTTCAGAATGTTTGGGGAAGTTATGTAGACATTTCAGCTCATATGAATTAATCCATCCTTTAGCTTATGCCAGAGGAAGGGAAGTTAAGGATTTTTGAGCATCACCAAAACTAGAATCATTTCATTTTAGATTAATGTGAAATTAATAAAAATTAAACCTTGTAGTGTTCTTGGTTCCTAAGAATGATCGTTGATCATCAACCTTATAAAGTTTCAATATCTAGTTTTATAATACTTCAGTGCCCTGTGGTTTTTATAAATGGGAATTATGTACTCCATGTAAATGAACATGATAATTGGAAAAAAATCACCTCTGTGTTATTAAGCTAATTAGGGAGAAAAACCAACAAAGCCTACATTATCTTTAGCATTTTGATATCTTTTGAAAAACAATTTCTCACAGTCCTTTAAGGATCCATTTTTTATGGAATATAAGCCAAAAATTATGTGAAAATTTGCAGTTAATAAAGTTTTTATTTCTAAGTGGCAAAGAAAAAGAGAAATTTTCTGCTCCAAATGTGTTGCCTTGTATATGTTAATATCGACCCTCCATGTAAACATTTTCACTGTTTTATGATTTAGCAAGCCAATCAGTCCCCAAAGCAGTTCCTTGGTGTTTTAATATATTAATATCTGTTCTGTTCAAAATGGTCACAGTGAATCAAAACCTTCATGTGATCACCGATTTGAAAAAGCAATTGTTCATTGAAATTCTGTATTTCTGAGTATTTTTATAGTAATTTTGTTCTTGTGTGAATTTTAATGCAATCCCTATGTTAATCTTGATATTTTGAAATCACATAATGTATAAGAAAATGTAGTATTATATATTTACTCCTAATTCCAAATTCCTGGTCAAAATTACTGAATATATTGAATGTAATTTATTACAAAGTTTAAGTAATGTGTAAATGTAACTAGGATATTGTGTTTTTCACAGCTGAGAAATGTTATGTGGAAATAAATATTTATCCTAACTAATTTTCTTGCATATTTTAAAATGTGTACAACGTGTCTTGTCTTTTTCTTCATATTAACCAATAAACCAGGCAGAATATTTTTATTGTTTCTTATGTTTAAATTAAGACATAGTTTAAAAGAACATTGGCAATATAAACACTTCAAGAGGATCCAGACAACTTGAACTTTATCATAAATATAAAATAATGAGAAGTTGATGAGGATATATGTCCTCATTTTCCCAGAGAACAGTGCCTTCTGTGCAAATGACATTCTTAAACTAGTAAAAAGCTCATTAGTAGGATTCCCCATTATTAAAATTCCTTACCTCCTATTTTTTAACCCACACAGGGAAAGCATTCACTAAAATGTGTCTCTTCTCTCTTTATTATAAAGGTCAAATGGGACCATGATTCTTTTGTAACCATCTGGCAGTGTGTTGTGAAGATAATTGCATCAGAACTCTAACCTGCTAGTTAGCATGTCTCTCTTGACTATTGACTTTCTTTTGTAACAATATGCAAGTGTTTCCTAAATATCTGAATATCTCCTTGAATAGAGTCTGATAGAGGATTTCATGCACTGATGATTCCTAGATCACTTAGAATTCTCTTAAAGGTCTTAAAAGTGTGACTTATTTTGTTTTTTACTTCTTGGACTTCTCTCTGTCTCTGTATAACTCGAGCATTTGGCTAGTTTACTATCATTGTAAGGATGCTTTCCAGTTTTTCAGTATGTGTATCTTATATGTTCATGCAATGCATTGAGATGAGACAATAGCTAAGCTAGGCGGTACAATTCTAGCACTCTAGAGATCGAAGGAGAAAACTTGCCACAAGTTTGAGGTCATCCTGGGCTACATAGTAGGATTAAGATCAGCCGGAGCAACATATAGCAAAACTTCACCTCAAATTTTAAAAAAGGACAGCCCACGAAGGAGGATATACAACTGATCAGGGATGGGGAGGGCGGGAATTGGGGAAGTCGGGATAACAACGCATGGTTTGCCCACTAAATAATGTAACTCATTATGGACAATAAATATTAAATTAAAAAAAAAGAAATGAGATAACAACCATTTGAAAATTTTATCAAAATTATAACATCAGTCTCTAAATAGTTATATTCAGAGAGTAGTTGGATTCAGTAATGAAGGATGACTGGCAATACTTTATTTTAGATATTTAGGCATTTTTCACAGGATGCTGCAGCTAACTGATGCTGCTGTTCTTCCAGGACATTTGCTGCTGGTATGGGAAACACCATCGTTGTGCTCCAACGTTGAAAGCAAGACTACCATAAATACAAGTTGAATACGTAGCTGTCATGTAATGTGTTTTTTATTGAGTTGGTGGTAGGATTAAAGTGGTAACGTAAACTCAGAATTTCAAGGAAGGTACAGTTTGAAGAAAATGTTATTGAAGAAGAAGCATATGACTTAGTATGTAAATGAGGTAGAAAATGAACTCTAGGCACGACAGAGCTTCTCAAACCCCTGTAATATTTAAAAAAGATGAGATGAAAGGTGTGTGATATAAGTGGAACCTGGCATATATGATGTATGGTGTACTTGGACCTGAAAAATGACCTAGAATGGGAAGTGTTAGGGTGATGAATGCTTAAAAAGGTAGAAACACAAATTGAGGACATTATAAGTGATGTCAAATTTCATACTAGGACACGTGAACCTTTGCCGTTAAAAGTTTTAAGCATTGGAGAGGTGTTCAGTTTTGAAAAGATCAGTTTGGCAGTGCAGTAGAGAATATAGTAAGTTATTTCTAGAGCTTCCAAGAGGACTCTTAGATGATCAAAAGCAATTATCTGAATAGTCTGTGATATTGGTATTGAAGATAAAAGGCCTAAACATACCTTTGAGTATTTAAGTTCAAACACAGCAGGTTTGTCTCAATTCCTTTTATATGGGACATTCATTTATATTTGGAGTGATATACACATGTATATGCACATCCACATGGTTGGATTTAAAAAAATAATAATTTCTGCAGAGCACAGGGTACTCACCGCAAAGAAGAAACTACTAAAGAACTCTAAGATCTAAGCATAGGGTAAACTTTAGCCAGAGACTGCCTTACTAGTCCTTCCCTAGCCACCCTTGCATCCTATTGACATCGACTCTTACTGGTGACTAAACTTTGTATCTAGGTCCTCCTCCGTTTCAGTGTGTGTAATAGGCTTCTGCCATGTGACTTGTTTCCTATATTGATGTATAAGGCGATAGTGGTGTCCACCCCACTGTGTAACCAAAGTCTAGTTCTGTCATTACAGAAGCACAAGTCAGGGATTCAGAAGATGATGTTGCTCAGTTTTTAAGAATGACTAAAGATCCAGGGGCTGCAGAGATGGCCCAGTAGGTAAAGGGCTTGCCATAAAAATATGAGTAACTAAGTTCAGATCCCTAGCAGTCATATAAACGCTTGGCATAGTGACACATACTGTAATTCCAGCCCTGGGAGGAAAGGCATCCCTGGGGCTACCTGGTTAGCTAGTTTAGCCAAATTGGTGAACTTTAGGTTTGGTGAGAGAGATCGTGTCAAGATAAATAAGGTAGAAGTAATTGAGGAAGATACCCTATACCTAACATTAACCTCTGGCCTCCATGTGTACACACACAGAAACAAGCACATCATACACACATGCACGCGTGCGCGTGCGCGCGCACACACACACACACACACACACACACAAAGAATGATTAAAGATCCAAAGCATATTTTATTTTGGCAACTTCATAAATGTGTACAATGCATTTTGGTTCCCCCACCACCCAAATTAAATAAAAAAGTTAGTATCAGAACAAAGGCAGTGCTCTTTGGACTCCAGTGGGTCCAGGATCTGAGAACATGGGAGCTTGAATCAAGAATCTATGGTCTGTGCAGCCTCCAAGGTGGGAGAAGCATTAACGAATGTGCGTCGCATATATGTAAGTCTCAATCACAAAACAGTTCTGAGGTGGGCAGGGGTTGTACTTCTTTCAAAGTAAGTACTGAAGGGGAGATGAGTTCAAAATGGCTAGGAAATATTCCCTTAAATGTCTGTCCTTTGTGCTGATGAACACCAGTATATCTGACCTCAGCTGAAGAGAGAGCCATGCTGGACAGGACATGAGAGGGAATTGTGTTTCTTTTTAAAAGGTCATTTAATTTGGCTTATGGAACCAGAATCATGAATATTGAGTAATATTTAACAATATGCTACATTTTCTTCATCACTCTTATTTCTATGATCGGAAGGGGAACAAAACTTACCTGATTTTTAAAAAAATATTTTATTTATTCATTTTTCAAGGACAGAGAGAGAGAGAGAGAGAGAGAGAGAGAGAGAGAGAGAGAGAGAGAGCACCAGGGCCACCACCTTGTGGGTCTGGCTTATGTGGGTACTGGGGAATTGAACCGGGGGCCTTAAGCACTGGAGGCAAGTGCCTTAACCGCTGAGCCATCTCTCCAGCCCCCTGATTGTTTTTAATGCACTTTTGGGCTCACATTCACAAAATCATGACTTTGGACAGGAGAAACTTAAAGAAATACAGTTGGGGCTGCTAATCTTCAGAGTTTGCACCTGAAGACTCATCTATCATGGATCAAAAATGTTTTCAAAAATTCGTGTCTGTATGAAGCATGCATTACTTTTTTCTCTTGTAATTCTTCCTGTACAGCACAATACCACTTCTATAGCACCTACATTGGGTTAGGTATTCTAAGTGATCCAGAGATGATTTAGAGCATACAGGAGGATTTGCCTCAGTTACATTTGAACATAATGCTATTTAGCAGGAGATGTCTGCACATCTTGGATTTTCATATCTGTGTCTGCAGGAGAGTCTAGAGCCAGTCCTATAGATACAAAGGATGTCTTTAGCAGTTGAATTGTCACACATTCCCCTGTCCCAGTGCATGCCTTCTTAAGTGATTTGACAGGCTTAGAGAATTGATTCAGAAAGTGCATGCAGAATAAGAGCTTTTATTGAGTTTGTTCACATTTAAACCCTGTAAAGTCCCCAAAGACATGCCTTTCTCAAAAGCTAAAAATGTTACCTCTCTTTTTATTAATTCAAATTCTTAAGCTTAAATGTTAACATTGTCATAGAAAGATGGCATGCAGAAAGATGATACATTCCTACTGAGCTTCACAATGGTCTTGTTAATATCACGCTCAGAGTACTCTTATGGGGTAGTGAGTAGTATAGTTGATAATCTGTGTCCCATTTTCAGCCAGAGACATTCTGAATATACTTCTGGCCTCTTAGGATGCATGGAAAAGCATTTAGTGGACACTGCTGAAATAACGGTCACAAAGTTTACACAACAAGATTATCTTACTTTATAAAAAATGCTTGTTTTGTTTTTTTCATTTACAATTTATTCAGTTATAAATATTGTGCAAATCCAGTAGTCTTTTTCAATCAGTATTTTCACTTAAAGCCAAAGCAGCAAGCGCCAAAAGTTGGAACTGATAGTCTGTGAATGAGAAACAAAATGTCCAGGATGCCATAGAGCCTGATATGCTCATTGATCTTCATAGCAGTGGATCTGAGTCATCAAGAACACCTTGACTTATGTTCTGTGCTTATTTAAGAATGCATGGAGATAACATACTTCTTTTAGCGTCGTTTCCAACATAAATGTTCAAGAATAATTTTAAAGTGATTTTCTAAAAAAAATTACAGAGATTTAATAAAATCTTGTCAAAAGATGAAATATCAATAATTTCTTTTATTGCATGGTGCACTCTGTCTTCTTGATTGTCAAAGAAATACTAGACATCCATGTGCCCACAGAGGCTGAGTCTGTCCATGAAGGACAAGCGTGCACATCTTGGTGGTATGACTAGTTCCTGTGTTCTTCAAACTTACTTTTTAAGTTAAACTTATCTCTAATTCATGTGGCAATTTCTTTTCCAATAATCCAATTTAAAAATTGCATGGAAAATAAAACTTGCCCTATGAGGGTCAGAACTACTTTGAATTTACTAGCATTATCACTATTTGAAACCTACACTACCTAAAAAACATATGTTGTAATTTTTTTTGTTTCAGACATTAGAAAAAATATTTAGAAATGAAAAGAAAAATTCTCATGTTTTTGAAGTTGTATAAATATTCTCCAATACTTCACATAAGAATGAATATAACTGACTTATACAATGTGTTTTGATTAATGAGTTAATGAATTCATATATATTTTTTATTTACTTGCTTTTATGAGTTAATGCTATATGATAAAATGTGTATTGTGCTTTTTTTATATAGAATTCTACAAAGATTGGCCTTGTTACTCACAGTGTTTGTACTACATTCAGAAATAAAATTATGGGGCTGGAAATATTACTCAGTGGTTAAAAGCACTTGATCCCAAAACCCGACTTCCTGGGTTTGATTCCCCAGTAGCCTCATAAAACCAGATGCACAAAGTGGCATATGCGTCTGAAGTTTGTTTGCAGTGGCAGAAGGCCCTGACATGCCCATACTCACTCTTTGTCTGCTTCTTTCTGTCTCTCCTTTCTCAAAAGAATAAATAAAAATATTTAAAAACTAGAATTGTGACAAGTACCCCACAAGTTTGAATGGTAGTTGACAGTTTCAACTGATGAGTGGAACTTGAGAGTTAATTAAGGTGCAACAAACCAAAGACATGCTTTGGAAATTTGACTGAAGCTGGGTTTCACAGTCCTCTGTCTATTGGTAGCATGACTCACCAATCTTACAGTGAATCATTAATTTTCCATTTCTTTCATTTTTAGATTTTTACTCTGTATTTCATCCTGTTTGTGACCACTTCCTTGCCCAATGGTATGAAACTGAATTTAAATTCATAAGTACATTTTTTAAATGAAGCTGATTTACAAATAATTAAAACAAAAAATCACCTTTCTCAGCTATCTAGTCCTTGCCTGATCAAGTTCTGCACCAGAAACCCACCCTTTCCTTATAATTATGTCAGCCAAAAATGACTGGTAAGACACTTAAGAGATTAACTTGCCCTGCTGTTTTTCACTCCTTAACTTCTTTGAAACCCTCAGAACTATAATTATATTGTTTGATAATATTTGCTCTTATAATGTGATCTCATCATAGTTCCCTAAAATAAAACTATCATTTATGTCTTTTATATATTACACAAATGATCAAGACAATTGATTTCTCAAATGCTATGTGTTATATATGAGACTGAAATTTTATATGTATTTGATAAAACCCTCATGAATTGCTTAGCTTAACACATTTTCATGTATCTAATATTTTTAAAAAGCTGAAATCCTTCCATGTTTACAAGGTAGTCTGGGATTACTAACAAGATAAACAAGAGCTTTCTGGAGCAAATGTTTCCATATGCCAGTGTGATTTAGATTTGATTCAAGACATAACTCATTACTTCTGAAAAATGAAACCACATTTATTAAATGACCAGGAGAAATTCTGTAGTATATGGAACAAGAATAATAATACACAACATTCTAGTTTATTTCCCATTAAAAAATACAAAGAAGTTAAAATACTTTAATTAAGATGCTCAAAGCAATGAAATAAGAAAAAACTGATGCAAAGACTCCTTCAAGTTAGAATTTGTGATACAAATATTTTCAACTTTTAACAGAGCAAGCCGATATGTTCCAGGCTGCCTCTTTTCAGTAGGAAACATCAGTAATTTCTTAAAGGCACATTTACAGTGCTTTCCCATCACCCTCACGGTGTTTTTGTAGCACCTATAGCCATAACTGGCACCTGGGGGCCTTCGATTGTTGGCAGTTACCCTTGCATTTACTTGGAGCCTATTCAACTGCTGTGGTTTTACTTAGAAGTCAGTGCTTTGCATATATGATTTCCTGAGACTGTTTGAGTAGTCTTTCTCAGAAAACGGTGCCAGTCTGGCAGAGAGCAGCTCTTCTCGAGGCGAGCTGACAGTAGCCTGCTTGGGCTGGGATGCGTGGATTTGGGTTTCTAGCCATGCCGGGCAATCTCCTCACACTATCCCCCTTTTTTCTCATTGCTGCCCTGGTGACATCATTGCTGTATCTTGTCATCTCCTTAAATAAGGGAACAAGATGTAGACTAGCCTAAGTTAGAAAAAAAAAAAAACCTGAAATGCTGCTCAGGGAATCTATTCAAAGCTCTCATAAAAAAATAATTTATATTTGTTGTTTCAGCAGCTGATGTGGAAATGATTTTAAATGGTAAACAAAACCAGACTGAAAAATCCAAATTGCTGTAAGGTAATAATCTGTTGTGAAAGCAGACATTTTTTTTTTTTTACTTAGGATTATAAGTATGAAATTTGGGAGCAAAGGTAACCTAAATTTTCAGATTTGAGTGTTATTAAGATCATCATCTTAATAGTACAGTTTGTAAATAAGAAGAAAAAGACATTTTTTTAAAATTTCACAAGCTGTAAGTGGCATGCTCTTTTGAGATGCTAAGGTAAGGAGAAGCATTGTTTGATGAAATGGCTCATGTGAGTGTAGATATGCTGGTGAGCTGTGCTGGTATCGATCCCATGGTCTTCATCAGTATACCACTAGAGAGATAAAAGAAAAGAAAGGTCACAATCAGGAAATCAGTTGTCTTTTAAATTCAAATGAATGCTTACAAGAATACGTGGTATACAACAGGGTGTTTGAATTCCTGAAATAGCTTATAAACTGCAGCATGATCAAAGAGGCTGTCTCATTTTTCCCTGGAGCCTTTAAGACATGTTCTCTGTCCAGCAGAAGTCTCTGATCCTCTTTTTCAGGTGCCAAGACAATTCACTGTGCATTTGGCTTTGTTGCACAGTGCTTTAAACACGTGTAAATTTTAATTTAAATAGCCAAATCAACTTTCAAATTTGGCTCAAAGGATACTGAGAGCCACTCTGTATGCAGAGGAAGGTTTATTCCATTAGACATACTTGTTTTAATTAAGTGCTAGAAAGTGTCAAATTTCTCTACACATTAGTAAAATAACCTGTATTAAAATAAATGAATTTTAAAAACACTTTTCTAGTATATGCCTCAAAGATCTAGAAAAATAGATTTAAATATGAAGTCAAAAGTCAAATGTATTATTTACCAACACTTATATTTTATGCTGGAATTTAAAATATCGGTATGTCTGAAGTTTATGTAGAAAGAGTCTGTGACCTGAGGCAAAAATATCAGTTCATACCTTATTCAACAATTGGGAAGTCATTGCTAGACAAGCATATATTATGGAGAATTAAGTTTTTAAAATTGCAGGAAATTGCATAGGTTTTTTTTTTTACTTTGAATAGTGGAATAATAAATTACAACCTCTTATAAGAATCTAGATGTCAGGTTGTCTCTGTATAAAACAGCCTCGCTCTTTCCAGTAGGCACTACTGGGACTGAGCACAGAGAAAATCGTGTGATACAAGTGTGAACATCAGGCTTCTCTTGCTAAAACAAATAGGGAAGTACCTTTTACACAATAGTATTATCAGTGCATGTACATATGTACGTATGCATGTCACTTTTTTCTTCATCAGAAAATCTCTAATACAGAGAGTTAGACTAAACACCCAGAAACATCCTCTGCATAGGCAGCAACAGCTATGGCTATTCTGACTTTATAGAAAAGAAGCCTAATTGTTTATTGCCTGCAGTTGTTCAACACAAGGCAGCAAAGCAACCGTAATACTGAAGGGTGCTGATTACTAACATTGCAGTGGTGGTAGAAAGGCTAGTGACACATCATAACAGAAACGGATTGTCATACTTCAGCTTTATCATGCTGGTTTCTCTTTAGAGTTTCTCTGCCACACATTTATGGAATAAATGACTACTTTCAAATAAGGAGCAATGTTTTGACACTCCCGGGATATGTAGCGCTGTGCTTCTCAACCCTAAACACTCTAATATTACTCAGTGTGTGACGGGAAGGATATCACCACTCCAACTTCACACTGGAAAAATAAAGCCTCTCCATTCTATTCCTTCTGTGGGAAGAAGTGCCCCCTGCTCGCCACCCCCAACAAGGAGCTAGACCCCATCCAACACTTTGCTCCCCCTGCACAAAGTTTTGTTGTACCATTGCCTGGAAGTCCACGCCAGCATCCACCAGGGCTTTGGAGATCTGAGCTGACTGCTGAAAGTGAACGTTATCTGCAGGGAGAGAAAGGGAACAAGTAGCTAATCGCCTCTCTAGCTTTCAGATCCCACAGGGTGGGAGAACACAAGAAGAAAGAGATTGTTGGAAGTTCTAGGACTCAGCATCCCATTTAGCCCAAGACAAGTGAGTTGTGGAAAGCAACACTGTTTTATTGAAGTAAATGTAACAGTCTTGCCCCTCATGCTTTTGTTTTGTCAGTAGTGAAATTGCAAACCTGTCTGTGATACTAAAAAGTCTAATTAACTGAAACTCACCATCTGCTGTTCCATGAATAAGGAGGTACTCAACTTGTTTAAAATTTTCAGCTCTGCTCATGACTGTTGAATTCTGGAATTGGGAAAAAGAATGTCATTATTCAAAAAAGGATCTGCCATAAACTGATTTTTCACTTCAGTTTACAAAATAAAATGTTTTCAGCTGGGGCCCCCTTTGATACAAAATACAGCAAACCGATATTCAAGCAAATGCTGTCTCCATGCATGGCAGAATGCACAGCATGTCCTGTGCTTGGAAGACAGGACTGAAAAGGAAGAATGCCACATCTTCCCTGTACATGCAGGAAGGGGGCACCTGTCCCCTGGGCTGCACACAAAACCCTTGGGTCCCAGATCCCAGATTGGCTGTGTCCCATGCATTAGCACAGGGCAGAGTCTCATATTAGCAATGTATGTTCCATGGGCTTCTGCTGTAGTTCAGCCAAAAAGTGTATTACCATGGCAACCATGTATCACATGGTGCCATACATGCTACATTTCAAAGAGCCTGTACATAGCATTTGCAACTAAACATACTCTGCAATATGTCATGTGAACTTTGGTCCACATTGCTAGCTTTTGAATGAAAAGCAAATATTACCTCTTTGTGAACAGATGTTTAAAACCTAAGCAAATGCAGCATATGGGAGGGGAAAGAGGTGAAAAAGATCAAGAACGGTCTCAGAAAATCAGTGGGTGGTTGTTGCTTTCCTTATTCTGAATCCTAGAAAAAGTGCTGATAATGGGCCATCATTCCCAAGCCAGTCAGGAGAGAGGGATCAAAGCTGGCAGGGCAGTTTTTTAGCCGGAGTAAGTCAGGGCTTCTAGAATGAGACCAAGAGGGTTTAGTATCAAAAAGCCTTTGAAAGCATTAGTCATGGGATTTTAATTTGGGGCAATTTGTAAAGTTGGGATGAAGGTACAAATACCAAGGCAATGAGCTAGAGTCTCTTTGCTTGCTATGGAATGGGCTGGACAGGGAAATGGTGCATCTCTATGGATTCAGAAACAGCCAGCTAGTCCTGCAGAACCTCAGTGAAACTTCGTAGGAGTCAAGATCCATGGTTTATGGACATCTATGTCTACAAAGCTAAAACATGTTGGCGGTCTGGAAGGAAGGTATGAGGCTACAGTTACAGTGCTTATGGACTACACTCAGCTTCAGCATCAATGAGCTATGCAACTAGAATGCACACTGCACCATGCAGTCTTCATTACTAGCTATCTCCTCTTAGGAGTCAGAAGACATAGTGGGAGCATTTTCTAAAAGGAAGTTGATGCTGATATGAGAAATTGTGACAGCGTGTTTCTGGAAAATGATGCAATGTCTACAATTTTAAGTGGCGAAGTTTACCAAAAGATTTTGACTGAGATTTCAAGCATCTCCTGTGCTGCTTAACTCATGTCTAAACAGGCTAAGTTCCACTTTGCCTGAATTGAGAACTTATTCATGAACTTTCAGAGAACTTTTTTTTATTTGGTGAGATGGCTCAGTAAATATGTCCATGTATGAGCCCATGCACTCATCCATCCATCCATCCAATAACTTTTTCTTTTGTCTGTATGTTCATTTTCATTTACTCAGTCAACCTTTACTTGTACTCAACTAAGAAAAACAAGATCTACAAGGAAAAGAACTTGTCTATATTTTTCATTATTATTAGCATCTAATACAGTTTAAATATAATTTATCAGTTAAATGAGTAGAAAGCTTTAGAACTGGTATTGTCCACTATACTTGGTCCTAGTGTTGTACAGCTAAATGGAAATAGTTGAAGTAGACAAAATAAAATATTCTTGTTCTGAAATTATTGGGAGGCTGTGCCCACTTCCAGTGGCATTAATAATGGCAATTACCATTCCTTGAGCATCTACCCTGCGTCTGTCACTGTGTGAAGAATCACAAAGGAGTTATGAAAGCACTGTTGAATCAAATCCTTACAATATAGGTTTATATGAACTCTACTTTTGATTCAGAAAGTAACCTGCCCCACAATCTATCTCGAGAAAGCATCAGAGCTGGAACAGGTCTAGTAAGAACACTCTTTTACTTTCTATGTTTCTATATCTTCTCTTAAATCCTATGCTGCCTATGATTCATACTTCCATCAAAGAAAATTGAAACATATAATGTTAATTGACTCACTGTCCTGGAATTTGAAGTACCTAATAATAGGGGTCCTCTGTCTTCTGAGACACTGTGCCTTCTCACACTGAAATACTGAGAAGCAGGGCTGGTCTGAGCAATCCTGTGAGAAGTGGAGGGCACATTTCCTCCACGCAGGTGATGTGCTGCTTAAGGTATCAAGAACTCTGAGCAGTTCTCCGCCCTTCAGAGAACAGAGGATCAAGTTTACTCTTCCTAAAAGGCAGTGTTTTGCATCCACCAAAGCTAACTATGGGAGAAACTGAGACTTGAAGACTCAGGTTGACTGTAATATTCTGAGTAGTGGGACCCTCTTAAAAGCCCTTCATAGTGATCTTTCCTGTTAGTCATGCTCTCAGCCTGTACTGACTTTCTGCCGCTTTGTTTCTACCCAAGTTAAATCTAGCCCTCAGCTCACAGAAGAAAGTCCATTTTAACACCCAGGCTTGACCCAGATATTCAACAGTGTCACCTTACCTCACCCCCAACAGCCTCACAGACCTGCCTTGTTTGGCAGCGTGAACAGTTAAAAGCTGCTCCTACAACCTCCCGTGCCATGAAATGGAGAAATGTCATTGAAACATAGAGTAATAAGTTAAGAGACATATAAATACGCAGGACAGCTAGCAAGGAATGTGATAACTACTGGAGTTTGGACCAAAACAGTTTCTGGCTGCCTTTTTTTTTCTTAAATGGAGTGAATACAGGCTGAAAGAAGACAATTTTTATAAACAAGTAAAACCCTGAGCCTAAGATAAATGTTGTGATGTACACACTGTAGCTGTGATGAACTAGACATGGTGAGAAATGCAACATACTGAGAAAAAGACGAAAACTGTGATAAAAGTGTCATGATGCAAATTGTTTTACATTAACAATATTACACTACAAAGAAAGAAAGACAAATACTTTAATGCAGCAAGAAAAAATAAAACAAAAGCTTCCCCTGCAATTGCAAGATAAGTGTGCCATTCCAATACATACTTCCCCTGTTCCCTGGGAGAAGCCTCCAAAGGGACCTTTCTATGAGGCAGCCTGGAGGAACACAGCCCTTTGAGGCTTCCCTCTGGGATGCAACTGTGTGGCATTACCACCAGAACACAACAGATTGATCACACATTCCCTACTGGACTCTGACTCCATTAAGATGGCACCGTCCACTCTATGAGCTGTGAAGACAGCATTCCCATAAAAGAAATGTGTTCGTTTCTCTAAGCTTTGATTAATGATCAGGAAAAAAAATATCAATTGTGCTATTTCAAGTCCTCCAACTAGGATTATTCCCCGTTGCCTATCCAGGGAAACAGAAATAAAAAGAAATGGATGACTAAGTCAGAAGCCGAATAGTCTATCACCAATGACTAAAAAGGAAGCTCAGAGTGATAAATGGGCAAGGATGCAATGGCGGTGCAGTTGGCACTCTCTTGAGGCTAGAAACTTCCGGAGAGCCCTGCTGCCAGCAACAGTCTGGCAGCGAGAAGTGAAGGATTGGTCCAGTGGCAGTGCCGGTTCCTCAGCATCCCTGTGAGGAGCTTTTCCTTCAATCCCCAAGAAGAACCATCTGTAGCTGCTCGTTGGATCATGCTGGTTCCCTCAGATACCTTCCAACAAATAAATCTTTGTATTTTTGAAATAAAAGAGCTGAAAAGTCAGGAAGTTCTGTGAGAAACAGGAGGTATAATCATTTCGAAGCTGCCCTTTGTGCCATTTAGAAGCCAGAAGGGCAAGTTGCTTCCTGAAGATAGCAATGGTGACAGCTGCCATAGTTGAAAGTGTTCTTCAAGGCAGGCATGGCTGCCCTATGTAATCGTTTCTGTGACTCTGTAGGCATATTGGATTATTCCCATTATCCAGATGGGGAACTGAGCTCATACTGCTGGTGAGTAAAGGGAGTAGAATTTGAGGACAGGTCTTTTCCAATCCTAAACCCAAATCCCTAACTGTCATATTCTATTACCACTTGAAACCACAGCTCATCACTGCCACCAGGCTCTTGTAGAAGGGGCAAAGTCACTGGGTCTAAAGGACAACAACCAGCCACCCCCAAATCTCAGTAAGCTATCTCCCGGGGCTTACCGGGTTACTCTATGGGTCCTTTTGCAATCAATGATACATAAATATTACTAAATGATGCCATTTGGGGAAACATTATTAATGCCACTGTAGAGGCCACAGAAACCACTTAAGAAAAATAAAATGAATCCAACCCACCCTATCAGATGTTGTACTTGTTTACATCTAGCAAACAACTGCACCCATGAGATGCCAGGAATGAGCTCCACCAATCCCATCGGGGGCTCTACCTCAGGCCTCACAAGCAACACTGGCTGCTTTAAAGAGCACACAGCAGTCAACATTTTATCAGCACTCCACAAACAAGTTAAGGTTTGGCTGAAATCTGAAGGTCTCTCTCCCTTTGGCATATTCTGGGATAATGGAACAAATGTCAAATCAGTACAAGATGGCATATTTACAAAATTGCACCCTGTTTTGCATAACCTAACGATGCAGCAGTTCTTAAGGATTGAACATTTCAAATCTGCTAGCAGAAGACTGCCAAATCTATGACTGTTTCATACACTTGCCAAAAGCCTATCAAATTTTGAGCAAAATGCAAAATAAATCTCCTCTACAAGTTAAATCAGCCCTTCTGTGTGTTCCAGGCTGCCCCCTTCTACTGGCAGCAAGGATCAGGCCTGAGGCCATGTTCCTCTTGCCCTTGGTCTTGGAATTCTATGTGTATTCATTCACATGACCATCCCTTCCCAGTTTACATCCTGCCTTATTGGTCACCATTTGGCCTGCTCTTCCCAAAGCCTGTCTTCTGGTCTATCCCTAAGTATGGTGGACCTGTCTCCCAAGTCTCAGAAAAGTCACTGTACCCACCATTGTCTGTCTGTTCCTTGTAACCTGTTGAGAGACTGTCTGTTTATCATGCCTTCCTCCATACTAGATCCATTCCTAGATCCAGGCAGTGCCCTCTCTCTTTCCTAATCCTCAATAACTATGTGCTACTTAATATTTTAGTGCCTCAGTTTCTCTCTCAGTAAAATGGAGATAATTAGAATGATTACTCTAGAGAGTTTGGGGGAGAAATGAAACTGATAATTCATAAAAAGTTTGTATAAGTGTGTCCAGCCATAGAAACAGAACATGCATGAGTAACAAATGGGCAAAGTAAGTGAGCATGCCTTCTGGGTGAGGCGAGAGGGAAGTTGAAATTCTGACTTCTTTGCTTCCTTTCTCCTTTCTACATGCTTCCTATGTAGAATTCCTAAAGCTCCATGGTTGCAACTTGAAATCCATTAGTCTTTTCGTATATAATGGATACATGTCATATTCAAGTTCAAATACTTTATCACTTTCTGTTTTTCCTCTTCCACATTTTTGTTATATCTACAAGAAATACACTTTTGAACAAGTGGAAAAAAAACAGGCACTTTGAATGAGTCAGTGGAGGTCTATTATAGGTTAGTTCATTTTAGGGGTCTAATTAAAGACTATGACCACTTGAGAAACAAACTGCTGATCCATGCTCATCAGGAGCACACTCCTTGAGATAGCTACACTGTTGGGTGCTTGTCCACTGGTTGGGAAGGAGAGATTGTCTCCTTGAGGGTCTGCTTTCTTTACTCAAACCTGTGACCATTTCTGCCTGTCATGCATTGAGACTACCTCCAAGAAAGATGTGTTTATAGGGATACAGGGCTCCTTAGCTCAGATTTGTCCTTGAGGCTTTAGGGATGTCCTTTTTGAGTTCTCTGTATCCTTGAAAAGAGATCATGCCCTCTCACCTCACAGTAGACGTGTGATCTCCAAAGAGTAAACAGTCTTACAGGTGTCACTCAATTGAAGTAAAGCCTCACTCTCAAGGCCCCCTAATTTATATAGCAGCTCCTAAAGAGGAGGAAAAAGGGGTGTGACATGGATCAATGGGTAATGTGCTTGCTGTGCAAACACAAGGGCCTGAGTTCAATCCCCTTATCTATGTAAAAAAGCTGGGCTCGGTGATGCATATCCATGAGAAGGTGGAAAGAGAGATTTCCTGGGACTCATTGGCTAGCTACTCTTAACATAGTGGGTTCAGTGAGAGATTCTGTCTCAGAGAATAAGGTGGGAAGGAATAGAAGAAGATATCCAATGCTGGTTGCTGGTCTCCACATGCACACACACACACACACACACACACACACACACACACACACACACTGTGCCCACACATTTATGAACATGCACACACACATATATGCACACCACACACACATAGGCAAATAAAGAAAGAAAAAGTAGAAAAGTGCATGTCTCCTGGTTGGAGGCAGCAATCATAAGAGGAGGGCACAGGCTGACAACCTTCCTGGCACCAGTGCTCACTACGTTCACCTACACAGGTAGTTCCTCCACCTGCTCAACAACCAAGCAAGAGCTTCATTTCACAAAACGGGGCTCCTCTCGGTGCGAGTATTCTTCTAAAGACTCCATACAGGTCACTAATAAGCCAATACTAAAACTTCTTCTCATTTGAACCATTTAAAATTTATGTTCTATTCCAAAGTTTATAATTCTGGCTACTCTGTCAATGGCTTCTTAGCTGGGAACACAGACTTTCTCTTGAGACTCTTTGGGCATTCCTAATCCCAAAGTGCTGAGTTACTGATCCAGACTAAAGGGAAATCTTTCTGAAAATATTTCCTCCTTCTGACCCATGGAAATGCACAGGATAAACGTCAGCCTCCAAGATTGTTGAATCGTCTTCTTTGTCTTTTCAAGGTAGAAAAGAGACAGGAGAGGGAGAGGCAACCTGGGAAAGAAAAGAAGTAAAAGATGGGGTCCAGGGGGGCAGCTGGGGCCTTGGAAGAAAATAGAATCTTTGAATATATTCTTGCCAGAGACAAAAGCACAGGCTCATTTAAAAAACAAAGGAGGGCAGCTTTATTCTAAAGCCTGCTGTGCACCAAAAATAGGCACTTAGATTCAGTTCTCCACACAGATTCAGTTCTCCATGTTCCGAGGAAGCAGAGGAAGCAACTTAAAACGCAGTGGAGACAATTCTGTTAATGCATTTGCCTCCCTTTCTCCTGCCCACCTTAGCTATCAGCCTCCCAGATAATTCCTCTGAGTAACACATTGGGAACCTTTAGCTCCCTGGTACTGGCAGTTTTAATGTGTCCATTGCCAGCAATGAATTTCATGCCAAGAAAAGCCGACTCCTGGCGTGGAAGGATTAAACAGTCCT
The DNA here is from genome assembly GCA_004024765.1 of Zapus hudsonius. NCBI lineage: Eukaryota > Metazoa > Chordata > Mammalia > Rodentia > Dipodidae > Zapus > Zapus hudsonius. The sequence continues at coordinate 37,646 of PVHP010007448.1, forward strand.
CGGGAGCCATCTGTGCAGTGAAGCGAGAGTGACTCTGTGCACCCAGTGTGCGTGTGCTGCCATTGGCAGTGGGAAGTGCCTTCTATTTACATGACTACCTCATGCAGCGACACCTAAGGGGAGAGATGAAAATGGCCGCCACCATGGGGGGTTGAGTCAGGGGAGTGGGGAGCTGGTATGAAAAAGAGCCTATAGAAAAGACTGGGTAAAACACAGAGTATGAAACGGCAGATTAAAGCTAGTTCTATTATTATCCAGGGGAGGCTGTATAGGAGAAGCACAGTGCAGGCAGGCATCTTGAAGAGCATGACATCCTTAGATTGAGCACTTGAACTTGACCCTGTGCCCTGGGCCTCCGAGGGGCTTAAGAATGGGGCTTTCTAAATAACTCTGGCTCTTCACCTGCCAGATGTGAGGATCCTGGACAGTCTACCATTGAATTTTCGGTGGCTTTTTAATAATTTGAGCTGGAAAAATAAAACCCTAAAGTGATATTTAAGCATTTATGTAGAATAATTCATAAGAAAACATCAAGCTGTGATAAAAGAGACACATAATGGAGAAATGCAACTTGCATCCGTGTTTTTCTTCAAAATGTTTTTATATTGACTCAAGAAAGAGTGGGAGGTTTATACTTCACACAAGGGTATCCAGTGAGTATAATGCTAAGGAAGGCCTGGAATAACTTGAATAACTGCAAAGCGGAAAACACCATGCAAAGTAACCATTACTTCAAGATAGGATAAAGTGAAGAAGAAGAGGTCTTCAAGGACAGGAACGAGGGAGTCAAAGAGAGACAGACCTACAGTGGATGGGTAGCCCCACCTTCCTGGGGAGTGAAGGAGACTGGAGGGCCACACAGCACTCCAAGCATAAGGGACAGAAAGTGATGTCAAAATGACAGTCTCTCTCTCTCTCCCTCCCTCCCTCCCTCTCTCCCTCCCTCCCTCCCTCTCTCTCCTTCCCTCCCTCTCTCTCTCCCTCTCTCTCTATCTCTCTCACTCCCTCTCTCTCTCTCTCTTAAAAAAAAGACAGCTCCAGAAATGGAGCCTGCCAGAGAAGCCAGACTATTATAAGAAGGGGCTGACCACCTGAAGAATGAAGACTGGATTTATGTAGACAGAAAAGGGTTGTTAAAGTGTTATGGTAGTGGAATAAATCTATTTCAGTGTGGAATTGACTGCACTGTGAGAAGACAGACCAAGGGAAGACAAAGTGGGTAGGTTGTACTGTTGGTACGAGCAGCTAGGTCACCTGAAGCATGGAGGTATGCAGAAGGTTAACAATGCCAAAAGCAGTTTATAGGTTGTGGATTAGGAAGAGTGAGGAGAATGGATTATGTAGTTTTGGATGGGACCAACCTAAGTAGGGACAGCTTGGTTAAGGGACTGATCTGTAGGGGGCAGAAGTTGAGAATATCATCTCACTTTGGCTATTGGAAAATGTTGATGAAAACATGCAGGCTCTAACAGAGACACATCTCCTCACACAGGCAGCCTTGCTGATTAAGTTGAAAGCAACAAAAGTAAATTTTATATATATATATATATATATATATATATATATATATATATATGTATCTTGCAAAACAAGAAACCTTGAGTTCATTGTGTTTTGATGACATGGTTTCAGACTCCATAGTCATAATGATGACATCTTACAAAAATATACACATGTGTATTAAGAGTCACAATACAGATGAGAAGAAATTATGTTCTGACAATACTCTTGTATTTCTTTTCATTCCACTCTCCTGGGGAGAGTTTTGAACATTCTCCGGAGAATACAAGCATTAGGGATTTGCATTGCTATTCAAAAGCTTTAATCAGGTTTTTTTTTCCTAATTAATATGACAAACAGAATCAGGAAAGTTTTGGAAGTGCCAAAATCCGAGGATGATCCCTAGTGCTGACTGCCACTGGCATTTAGAAATGCACCAAGGTGGCTGAGAAAGAATGGTCTGCCTTTGCTGTGACCTCCACACTGTCACTGACAGCTCGTGATAACTTCAGACCACGTTTCAAATGCCACAGCTCATATGCAGAGCAACCTACCCACCACTTCTCCTACTGCTGGCAGCTATTCAGTAAATCAGGGCCAGTGCTTTTCAGGGTGCTGCCTAAATGCACCTACTCCTCATTTGTCTTATAAAAACCCCGTGTTAAACAAAAAACAACTGTACGGGGCTGCGGAGATGACTCAGGTGGTTAAATACTCACCACATGAGGACTAGAGATTGGATCCCCAGCATTCCAGCATCCATGTAAAATGCCGAATGTGGTGGCTGTAATCCCAGCACCAGGGAGCCATGGAGGCAGAGGCAGGTGGAACCTGGTTTTAAAAATTCATTTCTGTGTGTTTGTGTTGGTAGGGGTGGTTATGTGAGGGTTTCTTGCCATTGCAAACAAATGTCAGACGCATATGCCTCTTTTTTTTTTGTCAGCCTTTACACTGGTGCTAGAGAATCAAATTTGGACCAAAAGACTTTAACTATTGCGCTATCACCCCAGGACCAGAATTTTTTTTAATAGCTAGCTTGTCTGTTCAAATGGGTATGCTCAGAGTTCAATGACTCTGTCACAAAAAAATAAGGTGAAGAGAAACAGAGGAGACACCTGACTTCTATATAAAAGACCTCTGACTTCTATATACACACGGCATATGTTCACATGCACCTTGCATTCATGTTCACTACCATGCACATGCACTTATGAACACACATGTAACACACAAATTCATACATAAAAACTATGTAGTTGGTGATGAGTAAAAAAATTATAGCCACGTAAATGTCTAAATTATGATAACATCAGAAGAAATTTTAATATCTCACTAAAGGTTTACTTCATTTTCTGGGCTCTCAAGGAATATGTTGGATTTGACATGTTTTCTAAACTGAAATTTTTATAATTAAAGTAATTATCTGGTGTTGCTTTGTATTTCCAAATGAATGCATATTGTGACCTATATAGCATACGATAAAGACTGTAATTATGCAGAATATAGTAGGGGAAGCTATTGGAGTGTCTTTAAACCACCTGTGTTATTTCTTTTTAACAAGAATTTTGCTGGAAATAAAAAATATATTTTTTCTAAAGTAGATGCACTTTAAAAGTTCTTTGGCCACTCAAACATATTATAAGGTTGGGATTACTCCTTGTCTCTTACCCTATAATGGTCAAGGTTGTCTTCTGGAGTTGGAAGACCCATGTAACGTTCTGTGTACACCGAGTCTGTGATGGAAAAAAAGAAAAAAAAATGCCTTCAACTCCTACAATATAAATGTTTCTTATATTTATTGGGTGACTGTGCATGTTTTCCTGTGTCTTATATGTATAGTTCCCATGTATAGGTCTTTCCTCAGATGTGTCTCCTCCAGCTTGGGCTGGATAATGTAGCCTGAGATGTTAATGACCATTTTATTCTGACACTGGACTTTTCCTCCTGAGTACCAACCATTTAACAGATGAAACCATACCTTATCTATACATGTGCCCTAAGGTATCAGTGAGTAAACTTATTGACATAATTGATTTTTGTTGTTTTCCAGTTATTCATGGTTCAAAGTGATGGGTTCACAAAGATACTTCATTTGAGGATATCATGAAATATGACTGTACTCAACTCCTGGGTACAGGCTCCTTTTCTTCCTCATTCTAGCCCCCTTTCTTTCTCCAAATAGTCTTCTTTCTACCTCCGTGTCATACATATCGTCCCTTTGACTTGTCAAATCTAGGTTTCACATATGAGAGTAAACATGTGATCTTGATTTTTGTGAGTCTAGCTTATTTAGCTTAAGATGATATTTTGAATGCTTCCTCCTTAGTGACCCAGATCACAGTTAGTCTTTATAAGAATATAAGAGTGAGATGGAATTGGCCTGAATGTTACTGAAATGTACCAATGCTTCTTCAGTTATGTCTCTTAATTTCAATACTCTAATACTTTAAAAAGAATTATTTATTTATGAGGGGCTGACAGAGTGAATACGGGCCCACCAGGGCCTCCTGCCACTGCAAACAAACTCCAGATGCATGAGCTATGTTTGTACTTCTGGCTTTATGTGGTTACTGGGGAATCTGACCTGGGCTATCAGGCATTGGAAGGCAGTGCTTTTAATTGCTGAGCCATTTCTCTAGACCCTCAACATTCTAACACCTTTGAATGACTCACAATATATATTAAATACCAACTGATGGGGCTGGCAAGAAGGCTCAGCTATTAAGGTACTTACCTGCAAAGTGGAAGGGCTCAGGTTCGATTTACCAGTACCCAAGTAAAGCCAGATACACATGGTGGGGCATGTGCCTGGAGGTCTTTTGCAGTGGCTAAAAGCCCGAGTGCCCATCTTTTTTATCTATCTGCGTCTTTCTCTCTCACTCTCCCTCAAATCAATAAATAAAATATTTTTAAAAAGCTTATGAGTATTAATTGTTCAAAATGTGCTCATCATTCCATTTCCATGAAAATAAACACATCTGTTCTAAATGAATAACAGCAGTATTTCATGGTTTTGGTTAAAATGAACACATACTCTATATATGTAATTTTATATATCTAGAGACATATAAAATATATTTTAAGGATGTTTTAAATACAAGCGCTTCATGAAAGTTCATATAATTTAACTTAAACATTTAATTATTACTAAATTAAATTAAATATTTGATAGGGGGAAACTGCCTTAAAGGACAAAATTGATTTCCCTTCAGTATCTAGAGACTTCAATTTTGCTTGGTCCTAGAAAATAACACTTCGTTCTTATTTATACTAACCAGGCTTATATGTATATGAAGACTTAAAATTAAAAAATAACATTTAAAATATGCATAATTGAATAAGGCAGTTGTGAACTTTTAAAAATATGCCATTTAAATATTCTGGGTAATTCAATCTTTGAATAAAATTGTAAAAATTTACACATACATTTAAAACTGTTGCATTTCTATGTATCAGGCAAGTGCATGTACATTTAATGAAGTTATCTTCCTACTATTACGTTCTAAAACTTATAAAGGTTATTTTATTATTTTATTGACCACCAGAGGACTCCAAAAACAAACCATCCAGCCAAACAATATCAAACAGAAAAGTATTATATGAAAACAATTCCACTGTGTGCAGATCAAATTTTAACCATATCCTTCACTTTCCTTAAACAGAAATATAGTAATATATATTACACATTGACTACTCTTGACCTGGAGAGACTTTCAAAGAGGGGTTTCTACAAGACTACCATATATCAGGACATAAGTATTTAATGAGTATATTCCTTATCAAAAATTATAGTCTTCTAATATATAAAAGACTTCAAATGGCATACTAAGAGATGTATGGAAATACTGCATCTCCTCTCTGCCCTGGCTCTTCACTCCTATATGGCCGTAAGGAATAATATCTCAATAATAACAATGATATTTTAGACAGTTTTTCCCCCAAGAGACAGGGAGAAAAGCAAATTTCCCTGGAGACCCATCTGTTCCTGTATTTTCTTCCCCAAAACCTAATTTATATTTGGTCTTTATCTGAAAAGAAAGAAACATATGCTTTCTTTATTCTGCTAATATGTGACCCCCACCCAAAAAAATCCAATCCAAGGATAAAGATAAGGGACCATTTATCTGAGAAATGTAGCAATGGGGGTGGTCTTGAAATTTAGGAACAAGACTAATTGATAAGAAACTAAATGCATAAATAACATATAATAAGACCCAGCCTTGCATAACAAGAGAATAAAGGAGATCATCTTGTAACTATCCATAAAGAACCACTAAGATGAAATAATCTATTATTTTCAACAGAAACAAGAAAATTCAGAAGGATTGGTTTTGCTACTATAATCGTAAGGTAAATAGTAGTTTGTAGGTGACAACAATTACATACCATAATACTCCCATCGTGACACAGGTGCCACGGCTATTCCACACTTGAACACGCCACTGCCCGATCCCAGGACCATTGAGGTGACGTACCCTCCATATGACTAGGGAATGAAACAGTTATTTTTACGGAGGTAAAGGAATGAGGACATATGGTAAGTGAGTTGCAGTTTCCACATTTCTCACATCTTTATATACTGTGCCTCTTCAGAGATAGAAAGCATGGTATAGGAGGCTTAAATTGGCTTTAATTGGGCAGCATCTAAGACTCCACATTCAGAGCCCTGGTGGTGTTTCATGGGAGATGTAAGGAAATACACATGGGACATTTTGCTGACCCTGGTGATGGTATAGTACAAATTAAAGAACATGGTGAATGAAATTAATAAACATAAAATCTTGACTGACTAATGAAAAGAAGCGCACCCCAACTTTCCTCTCTCCTCCTTCCTCTGTTTTCCTCCCTCCCTCTCTCCATTCCTCTCTGTTTCTCCCCCTCTCAGCTCCTTCCCTCACACAATAAAAAGAGTGCAGGTCAGGTTCAGCAGATAATCTAGAGATCCAAGACCCAACAGACATGATGCTCATCTCTAAATATTTACACACACAAGATAAACTAACCTGCTCTGGGTTATATCCACTAAGGAATGCGTGCAGATCATCAGTCAAACAACTACTCACCCAGCCCCAAATTGCAATTCGTTTGCTGTCCACAAATCCCATTTTTAAAAATTGTCTAAAACACATAAAAGAAGTCCATAAATCAGTTTTGCTCTGTGTATAAAAAAACTAAGATAACTGCACAACCATGAAACTGACATTTTGTTATCTCTTCCATTTGATTTCAAAGTGAGATGGATCACTGCCAGCAATCAGAAACACCTGAGGTAAATCTCTACCATGCTAATGGAGAGACCAGAAAAACCAGGTTTGCTTTCGTTTGAGTCCATAAAAATTCTGTGTGTGTGCATGTGCGTGTGAGCGTTGTGGTGTGTATATGATTCACAGAAAACAAATCCTGGCAGTTTTTTTCACAGCTTTATATAAAAATTTGCAGCCCAGATGCACTTTTCTTTACATAATTGAATTTAAATCTCTCCAGATGTTTTTTTTTCTTCTGTTTGAGAGTGAGTGCTCCTGCAATGGAAAAAGATAAGAGCACCGAGAACATCTGGGTAGGGCTTAGACATGGGTCTAGACCTCTACCTGAGAATTGAAGCAGCACTGTTTAAATAAATCCCTTTCTAAACTGGGTGTTGATTAGCTAGTTAGGCACCGTAAAACAGAAAGCACATTTCCTTGATAAATTAAGGTTTCTTTTTGCTACTTAAAAACATGTGTCCAGGGTTGGAATATAAGTAAAGAGGTATAAACTATGTTTTATGCACCTGTTAATCTTAGCCTTATATATAAAGTAATTTGGAGGACTGGAGAGATGGTTTAGTTGGAGTAACTCTGACTGGATCGCCCAGGTTTGATTCCCCAGTATCTATGTGGAGCTAGGTGCAGATTGGTACATGCATCTAGAGGTCATTAACATGGTGGGAGTCTCTGGTGCAGCCATACTCACTTTCTCTGTCTGCCCCCCCCCCCAGAGAAATAAATACAAATATTTTTTGAAAAAGTAATCTTTGATTTAATAAATCTATCAAATGGAATGTACAATTCCAAGGTACTATGGTAGCTTTGGCCTTCACATTGATAGGTATGTAACTCTGAGAGTCTGTGCTTTCAATTTTGGTAATGGATTTCCAAAGATGCTAAGTTAAGCAGCATTAGAAAAAAAATAATAAACGGAGTTTTCAACATTCTTCCTAGTTTATCTCTTTACAAGTGAAGAATTCACACATACAAAAAATGTGCCCTGAGCCATGAGTGCACAAGGTGACAAACCTTTGCAGAGTGAATATGTCCTCAAAACCATGACCTATACACAGTGTCTCAAACCTTAAGATTCTTTTCCTGTCCAAAGAGGGGAAAAGTTAAAACGTTCCTGTTTTGTTCGATTCCATAAAGGTACCACTCAAGTTTGCACTTGGGTTTGAGCTTTTTGAAAAGTAGATCATATGTACTTTTGCATCTGGTTTCTTTCATTCATTCAGTTTTGTTGTGTGAGATTCATCCATGTTGTTGTATTCAGTACTTCTGAGTCACTAAAATAGTATTCCATTGCATAAACATACTTCATGTCATTATTTTTTATACTGGAGTTTTATATTTCTTTAATTTTGGATTTTGATAGATAAGATTTGAGAGGCCATAGAAACTCTGACCTGTTGTAGTAGAATGGTCCTGACATATATTTATTTTTAAAATTTAAAGGCTTATTCTTGAGCCAATGTATCCTTTCTCTAACCTAAGTATCACTTTTTGTATTTTTTTCAGTAGTAACTAAACATTAACTTTGGTATCTTCCTACATTTCCTAGTCTGCATTTTCACAGCATTGTTTCCAACAATCCTGCTGGGCTTCACCTGACTCCTGAGCAGTTGGTGGATACTCAATGGTTACATTTCCCATTTCCCTGTTGGAAGTGGTTGATTGGAAGAGTGAAAGTGGACTGGATTCTAATCATGATTCACCTGGATATGTTCATAACTAATCTAAAGCCTTCATTTCTTTAGCTGAAATATACAATAAGAACAACCACATCTCAGGCTGTGTTGCAGCTCAGTGACAATCTCTACAGGTAAAAGCCCTTACATGTAACATAAATAAAGTGAGTAGGTCTCTCTCTTAACCCAGAACATATCAATTTATTGAAAAATGAGGTGGGGGACATACTTATGAAGTCCTTATGATTATGATTCATGGCAATTGTTCTCCACATGTTCCCCTAAAACAACAGTCACCTGTATGCAGACAGTAGGAGTCACTCCTTGGTCCTCATGGTCATTTTACCTCCTGTAGGGTAATTGTACAATCAAACTCCCTTCTTAGTCTGGATTATAAGGGACAGATGTGACAATTTAGTCAGATGTTTACTCAGTGTGATGGTTAATTTTAATTGGACTGACAATGTGTCTGAGAGGACTAATTAATTGGGGGGGGGTTGGATATTACCATCCCATAAACTGAGGTCCAGAAGGAATCAAAAGGGAAGAAGAGAACACTGTCATCACAGACATTTGTTCTCTGTGTGACCTGTCTGCTATCAGGTGCATTTGCCATCATCCACAGCATTCAGGATGTAACATGGTTACTGCCGGCAGCTTTTAGCAAAGTTTACAGTGAGAATTGTTATCAATTTCAGAGGAATGGACTGTAAAACTTGTTGCTTTTCCTGAGTAAACAGAGGTAGAGACAATGGATTGAAATCTCTCAAACCATGAGTCTGAGTCCAAATGAATCCTTCTATGTATTTTGTCTCAGTGACAAAAAAAATCTGACTAACATAATCAGAGCATACTGGTTCCTCAGTTGATCCATGTGTTTGGTGAATTTCCAGTTTCCACTCTTAGGAAGTGGTAGCAGATAAGCCAAATCCTTTTATAAAGTCACATATAAAAAGAAATTGAGGAAATGATTTTTTTAAACTTCATATAAATCTATAATGACACATTTTATCTAAATATAATATCTACACTACACTAAAACCCCACAAGGATAAAAGATTATAAATTTATCCCAGAATCCTTTTAATTCTTTACATTTTATAACTGAAGTCATCTCCTTGTCACTCACCTGGCTGCTTCAATCTGATCGTCAACTTCAAATGTTCCTAGTCTTCTGTTGATCGCATGCATGATCTTATCTCCCTGGTAACCACTTCCTCTGCCATCAAAGCTAGCCACTATGATATTTTCTGTACTTGCAAGGTAAGTGGCCCAGTTGAGTCTGAAGGTAGCATCTGCTTTTTGACTACAGGGGCCTGCATATCTGTAAAAAATTAGAAGTTGTTAGATTTCATGATATTTCTCCATTCAAGAATGCTTGCATTTCCCTTTCTTAATGGACAAAGTGTGTATATCTTTCCTCATCGTAGACCTGAAGTCACACTAGCCACTGAGTTATCAAGAAGGGGGTCCTTTAAACTTGGCAAAGTGGTTGTGTGTTTCCTGCTAAGTAGTCCATCAGTTTTCATCTTTGAAGATTATTATTGAAAATACTCTATATTTTTATGTATGATAAAATTTTAGATATCAAAATTATGTATCTAATTGTGGGGATAGGGAAACTTTGTTACGAAAATAATGATGATGATGATGACAACGATGACAGTGATAAATGCAGCTTTAAATATATGTGTTCATTTCAGCCTAGAAAACACTCCCAGTAGGGTTAAATTTCCTGAAGGGCTCTAACTGCTATACCAAATGCTTTTCATCTCCTTAAGGATCCTATATGGTGTTGCTCATACTAACACTATAAATCTCTGTGTAATCGATGCTAGTAATTGAATGCTAACACATACAAGCTCAAAGAAGAAACATAAACTCGTAGTGAAAAATAGGTATGCTATTCAGCATTGTAAAAATCTCAACAACTGTCTCTGTACATCTTCACAGATGTATAATCTTTCCCAAACCTCTCAAGCCTTCTCATTTCTGTTTGTTAATTAAGATGTGTCCCATGTAGCTTGCTGCATCTTGTTTATCTCCTCTTTGCATGATCTACATGGCTCCTGGATCTGGATCTTCTCTGAAAACTGCTCCCTATCCATCCCATCTCTCAAACTCACCTGCTCACTGCTGTTCCCCAAAGAAGAGAGAAGTCCTGCTTGCATGCCCTTGCTAACATTATAGTGTCTTCTTAGGGGTGGAAATCACTTAGACAAAATATTATATTATTATAACTTTAAACTAAATTTTACATAATCCTAACCTTAAACAGAGGAGTGCACTCTCATTCATATGCGAGTAAATATTTTTATTAACATGTGAAATTCATTAGCCCTGTCAGTGACAGTAAATTGATAGATTAAAAGTATACTTTAATGTTAGGTATCAAGGTACATGCTCTAGAGATTAAGTAAATATATATATATATATATATATATATTAGTTTTTTATATGAAAATCAAAAAAGAAGTAGAAAAGTAAATGGGCAGAAACAGGCTAAATCAAGTTATTAAAAATCTTTTGAAAACTTTTGAAGTAAAAAAATAAAAGATTACTATTTATAAAGGATTTTTTAATATTAGTGATAACCATTAAAACAAATTAGTGGCACTAATGAATTTGACTTTGTAAGTCAAAATTAGATTAAACAAAATCAAATAGTACACTTGGAAGTTTGAAACACCTTTTTCCCTCTGTGCTTTTAGGCCTGATTTCCATGAAACTATGAATACATGATAACAAGGTTATTCTAATATGAATATCTCTATCTTTGTTTTTCTGGTAACAAAAAAAAAAAAAACCTTTCATTCCTGATTATCAGTATCATCCATGTGACAGGCCAACAAAACCCAGAACATTAATTTGGTAAGTGAATAAAGAAAAGCAAATTAAGCACCTGATTCATGGAATTATCTGGCCTATTTCTCTTTTGTTCTTAATAAAGGAAATATTGTATGCTTTGACAGGAAGAATGTGGAATTATGAGTGGGTCCTGGGCAAGGATTTAAGTATAGTCTATTCCTAATAATTAATCAAACTAATTTTAGACTGCTTGCATATTCAGAATTCATTTACTTTTATTTTAGAGCTGTAAGACTTGAATATGCCTGGATTAAAACAAACACTCTCCCATAACACTTCTCCTTCATATCCGAAAGGGGAAATGGAAAATATCGGGCAATGATGTTGCGAAAGTTAGGAAAGAAATTTGTGGTGCTAAATCGTGAAAGAAAATCAAATAGACACGTTTGTCAAATTTTGGGATAAAGAAACTATGCTGATGAAAGTATTCCATGAAATTTGTTCATCCCTATCTCTGGTTCAAAGATGCTCAAGAAGGAAGAATGAATATGAGGCCATGAGAATGCCCAAGGAGTTCCCTTGGAAGTCAAGGAAGCAAAACAAAATAAAACTATGTGATTATCACAAAAGAGCTCTTGACGTCTTATCTATGAAGAAGCCAGGGAAAGGCAGGGTGGGTTTATGGAAGGAGGGAATAGCCAACAGTGATTCAGGAAGGGTGAAAGGTGTCTTTGGTTCCGTATTTGAGCAACTTGTACAGGAAAAGAAATATAGCCATTAACTGCTAAAGAACTCACTAGCTCTCTCTCTCTCTCTCTCATTCTCTCCCAAATACTTACACATCTAATAGTAGAGGATATTTCTTGGATTTGTCAAAATGAGGAGGCAAGATCATTTGATACCAAAATTCTAAACAAACAGAAAGATTAGTGAGTTAAAAACAATTATGTTGCAAGATTTCATTCTTATGTTTCAGTGGTATCAGTTCTGGAATCCAATGATTTGTTAAATTAGAAAAAAAAGGAAATGATCTGCTTGGGGTCACACATGTTTTTACTGTCAAGTTCAAAGACTGGTTAGTTTAAAAGCGGGTAGCTGCTGCTTTATCTATTAAATACTTTGTTGCCTTGAGAAAGAAAAGTGCATCTCAGGATTTCTAATGTTTCTTTCCATGCTTCTGTTCTTTGGCATCTGATCCACTTATCTAACTTGTTTATGGCTTATGTTCTAAATTTTCTCCAAAATGTTTTCCTTTCCTTGAATTTTCTTGAAGCTGTTTAGATTTTAGAGTTGGCCTCAACTCTTTTTTAAAACTCTGATAAAGTAACATTTTTATAACCCCCATTGCCATCTCAGGCCACAAGGCTGACATCACACCTTCAGCTCTGCCTTTCATAGAATTTCATATGCTTCTGTTGGTAGAACTGCCGTGGACATAATAATCGTCCTCTGATCTGTGTAAATCCCCAAGCTTGGTTTAGCAGGAGCTCAATAAAAAATTCTCCATAAATAATGAATTGGTTTTCTTTACTCTCAAATTAAGGATAAGTAACACTGATAAATCAAAATAATTTCCCATATTTAGTAAGATTTATAAACTACAGACAAAAATATCCTTATTTACAGAGATTTTTCTTAATTTGCTTTTCTTTTTGTTTCTTGTTTTATCTTACAATGATTTTGGCTATGGAGAAAATATTTAGTAATCAAATTTTTATACAGATTATATATATATATCTTTGATTCACATTTGCTTAGTATTGAATGTTTTCAAGAAGAAAAAACCCTAACTCTTTATTATAATTTCAATAGAACTGTAATTTCAAACTACCAGTTGACTGTGATATTTTGACTACATGCGCCAAAGCCACCATCTGACTTGTGGTTTATCTGACCAGTTGGCACTGTAGCACCACCTTTTGTAAGCACATAGTTTTTCTCAAGGGTTTTCTTTCTAGGCTCAAAAATCCCACTCCCTGTTCTTTTACTCAGACTCTTCCTTCAGCTGTCTCCTATAGTGTGAGAGGTTATGACAGCAATGGGATCCCCCACTCCTGTTGTGGTAGTGCCAGCCTACAATCCATATCAACTGTGACCCCAGATCTCCAGGACTCCCATGGTATGCCAACTGAAATAGGATGTCACATCTCAGTATTTAATGCCTTCTGTACCAGGCTGTCCATGTTAACACTGGATGACGCTCTGGGCCAGAAGCAACTGCCACAACCCAAGAGCTCCTTATAAAAGATTCTGGACCCAGACTTCCCAGTGGAGTGAGACGGTGTACATTACCAAGGCCCTGGATGACTCACATACATATTCAGTTTGAACAATACTACTCTTAAGTTATTCTGCAGAATTATCCTCACTTTCCAGACTCTGCCCTGCCATTTACAATGCCAGGAGTTGAATATTTTCTTCTTTTACTAAAGTTAAAATATCTAATTTAAATAAATTTGGATATATTTCTTTTTCTCTATAAGTTATGACTTGTTAGTAGAAAAAGAAGCCAAAATAATAACATGTTTATTTCAATATTATTGGTCTGGAGAGATGGTTCAGTGGTTAAAGGTATTTGCTTGCAAAGAACACTGCTGCTCTTAGTGTTCCCTGACTGTAATCCATGATTATCTCATCATCCCCAGTCCTTGGCTGACTGAGAGACAAGACAGAAAGTAAGAAGAATTAAAGATGTTTTCCCCCGAAAACTGAATTTCAGCACTTTACAAAAACAATCCTAAGTTTTTAATATAGTCATCTTAGATATTTTCTATCTCTGTACTTCAAAGGCTGACTATATTAGGCATTATCTACTTATTCATGTTTTTTATAATTAATACTTGTTTATAAAGCAGAGTTACTAATTGAATGAACTGACCTAGCAATAGTATATATTTTTTAAAATTCTTTTCTGTTGACAGAATGAATTTTTCATAAAACTGAACACTGAATTTTAAGGCGAAAGAATGCAAAAGTAGCATTTCTTGTGACAGAGCATTTCATGGGAAAACAACCTTATAAATTACATTTATATAATATAAAATTCAAATGATCACATCCAAAGAACTTTTCCAAAAGAATTTTAACTTACTTGTTTCATTCAAAATAATAAAATCCAATTTTTTTGAAGGCATTTGAACATTCTCCAGCATTTTATCCAAATCCGCATTGTCTTCCAGGATTCTTAGTTCTAAGCAAATACACAAAATACAGTAGTTCATTGCATATGGACAATCTAAACCAAACCATGCAAGACCGAACAGGTATGACATGGCACGGCTGGACTATGAATACTTCTGGTTATATAGCTTGTGCCCAAGTCATTGTTAAGACTCTCTAAGGCCAAAGTCTCACAACACTAAGACCATGCTGGTCCTATTTATGTTCACTTTTCTAAATCAAATAGAGGAAGATACATCAGCAAATACCTTCATCATCTGCACTTCGACGCAGAGTATAGAGGGGCAGACCAGGGCCTGTGAACACAATCAGTAAAAAAATAAATTATATACATATATATATTCAATGAGTATATCATACATGAGCTTTCAAAACTATCATTTGTTACCACCTTACTTCTTTGATATAATACATAGTAGATATTGCAGTAGAGACTAAACTAAATAAATGACTGAATTATTGTTTATTATATGTCTGAATTATAGTTTATTAATTATAAACTAAATAAATGTCTGAAGCGTTTTTTCTTAAAAACAGCTGCAATTCGGTGTGACGGGGATCACTAGACAGGGACAGGGCTCAGGGCTCAGTAGAATGGGGTGGGAAGCAGACATTTGCTCTGCTGGGGATCTTGTACTCAGCTTCCTCACCAGCAAGCTGAAGGCAGAGCTTCAACCTTGCCCACCTCTACATGTGTGACCCCACACCGATCACACCTCTTGCTCAGAGGGTGGGTGGGCTGAGCTCTGGGGTCAGCCTCACCTGAAGAAGTGAGTTCCCTCTCGGGCTCCCATTCTGAGGAGTCCAGGAGCCAGGCAACTCTTGACTTGGATAAGAAATTCCTTTCTGGCATGTAAAAGTGTTTTTCTCACAAGCTTGTATCTTCACTATTTATACCAACTGTAGTGGCTGTGGAGTGATAGGTGATGTAATGTATACCAAAGCTAATTAATTTGGATGCATTCTGATAATCTTAACTTTGGTACTTGATTGAAACCACAGTGAAGACACTGCTGGGTTTGAATCCTGGATGACTTCGTGAGTGACTTAAGCTAACTTAAGTGATGTTTCTGCATCAATATCTTTGAATATACATTGAAGGAATATGTACGTTGTAGAGTTTTCTTGAAGCTTAAATAAGAGGCTGACTGCTGGTCTTTTAGCACAGTGCCTAAAACAAAGCATATTTCTATAAAGCAGTAATGTGCGAGAATAAAGAACCACTAAGAAATACATAATAATAATAGAAAAACATGTGTGAGGAAAAAAAAGTCAGATAACTGGTTCACATTTCTCTTTCCTGCCACTGGCAGCTGTCATTAGAAATCTAGATTCCTTGTCTCATTCTGAGAAGTAACGCAGCACAGCCTTTAAAAGGGAGTCCTCAGGAGATGCCTGTGTTCGAATACCATTGAACCTGCTATGTGACATACCCCTCTCCATGCCCAGGCTGCTACATTTCCAATAAATAATTGCAATATCAATAGAGGCAAGAACAGGGAGCATGTACTGCTTAGTTTATTATTTAACTTAAGGGGTGAATGTATAATCATTTAAAATCCATAGCACAGGTTGGAGAGATGACTCAGTGGGTAGGAACACTTGCTGCTCAAGAATGAGGGCCTCTTGGGCTGGAGACCTCCAAGTTCAACCACCCCATAGCCATATAAATGCTTCATATGGCCACACATGTATGAAGTCCCAGGATAAGAGGATAAGGATAAGAGACAGAGATTAAAGAATATCACTACGGCTCAAAAAACCCCCATAGCTCTGGGTTGAGGCAGACTGGTTTCAACAGAGCACTTTGATGAGCAATAGAGATGAGCATGCAAAACTCTCCTCTGGCCTCTCCATGAATGCTACAGTGTGCACATATCTGTACACACACACACACACACACACACACACACACACACACACACCATGTGGGTAAATAAGAATGAGTTCTTCAAAGGGAAGACAAGGTCGTGAATATATGTCTCCTAAATGTGAATGGAGAGAAAAGGGGTGAGGTGACTTGAAGAACTCCTCAGGATGCAGAGGAACGGGCTGAACTGAAAAAATGAGTGCTGGGAGAAAACCCAAAGTAAAAGCTTGTCTAGAGAGCACACATGTCCAGTGCATGGTGGGGAGGTCAATTGCAGCTTTCTAGGGAAAGGAGGGACCAGGGTGTCACTGCTGCCCTGGCCCTGCCTCTTAGTCGGTGCAAACTCACCTGAACACCGCAGTTGATAATATTTTGCCTGTTTGCTAAATGACACAGAATTGTACTGACACCTTTCTGGGTTCCAGTCACAGCTAAGGCACTTCACTTTTGTGTGGTCATTAAGTTGAATTCTGCAAAACCAACAGTGGAAAATAAGTGCTTGATGGAAGGAAGAAATTGAATAATGCCATGTTCTAGCTTCAGAAGTGTCAGAATATCAAAGCAACACTCAAGACATTTTATTATCATGCAGTAAGAATATGAATTAATAATAAGCCCAATCCCTCAGTGTTTGCAAATGTCATAGGATATCCAATAAAAGACCTTTCTTTGGTGATATGCAGATTTATTTATGAAGGACTAAAAGGAATCTAAAACAGTTACACTTTATTATCAGATAGGACAAGACAGAAAATAAAAATAAAGAAAAGGAACCCAGGAATTGTTTGTGACAAACACTGGAGCCAGACCAAACTCTTACCTATAAAGATTTCTTCCTCCTGGCATTCCTCTATGTTCATTACTAATATAGTATCTGAGAAGCAAACAAAAAACAGGTATTAATTAGTTTTGTAAAAATGTCACATGTATCTGCTTGACTTGCATTATATGTGCCCTCTGTGCACGCTTGCATGCCTGCCCCTGCCTCTCTGCAGAAGCTGGCTCCCTCCAGCTCTCTAGCCAGCACACTCTTTTTTTTTCAGACTATAATAATGAAACCATGGATTTTCTCCTGAATTAAAGTGATAAGAAAAAAGTTAAAAGAAGGCTTTTAAAAGGAAAATATAACTGGGCAACTAGTCTAAAATTGAGACCCAAGCATCAATCCTGTCTTCCATATTTCCTGGAGTGACAGGAGCAGAGCCACCGCTGAAAAGAGTCACCATAAGCTCCTTGAGGCAGCAGCAAAATTCTTCGGGGATGAGGCCAGAGGTGACCCACAAAGTGCTGGGATTGTAAAGCAAAGCATCTCTCCCTTCATTGTGGGCTTCTCTATGCTGATGCAGGAGCCTCGGTAAAGCTCTCTGTTTTCCAAAGAGAAAGGCCAAGGCATCGGCACAGAAAACTGTCTTTCCCAAGCTCCTAAACCATCCATGCCAGCCCCAAGTGCCCAAGGGCTCCAGCAGGTTTCAGGACGTCCTGGTGAAAGAAGCTGCAGTTCCTGCAGGGGGGAAGCAGGTAAGATCAAGAGGTAGGCTGTCTGGTGGCAGTGAATCAAATCTGCTGAGCATATGTGAAAATCATTAAGGCTTCCGTATGTTAAAAAGGAAAAAAAAAAAACTGGATTGAACACATTCCAAATAGACTACTCTTTGTCAGAGATTTTTCCTACTTCTGTGTAAAATAGGGCATGATTATAATTCCTGGGTTTCTATCCTGCTGATTTTAAAATACTCACAGATAATCGTTGGTCAGAGCTTCTATCCCAATGACTTCCCAGGCTCCTTTTGTAATAAATGTACAGTCCTGGTTCGGCTTTTAAATGAGAGATTCATTAGAAATTTTCTCTAATCAAAGTAAAGTAGAGGATTAATGCATTTATATCAGAGTTTAAATAATCTTGAAATTGCCTGTTGGGCACATGTATCCCACCCCACCTTGCTCTACATAGGACTGCATGCCTTGAATGAGTCTATTTTTACAACATTGTTCAATGTTACCAAATGATTTCCACGGCCAGTAGTATCAGCCCATTATGTGAGAGGGAGCACTCACTTTATTATCTTTCTGGAAATGGCAAATGTGTCTGTAGCCCTCGGCATTGCTGATGATCTTGTAGAAGCTGTTCCCATCAGAGGTGAAGTGAGGCTCTGCAGGCCTAAACTAGACAGCAATCAACAGCAAACACACGTCACGGCCTGGTCTCATCTCAGTGCCAACTCCAGTTTTAGGAAGTCATCCCCAACACCTGTTCCCCAAATCCAAAGTTTCTTTACTTGTCGAAACATAGGCTCTCAAAAGAAAAATCTGCACCCCCCCACTCTAAAATGTGGACCACAAGACCTGCCTCATGGATAAATTTTGGGGAGATGTAATGTGAGAAGGTGCATAGAGAGAAGCTCACAGGGACACAGAGAAATGGTTACTGTTTCTCTGGGGATCTTCTCTTCATGGAGGAGGATGAGGACTTCTGACCATTCGAGCATGGAACTTGACATTCACCTTCACTTCAGAACCTAAATTCTCACAGTGTCCCAGTGGGCTTTCTAGAAAGCACATAATTATTTGACTGTTTCAGTTTGGAGATTCAGGAAATTTTTTTCATCTATTTAAGTCAGGCTTAGTTTTTAACCATTTCTGGACTAGATACCATAAGGAGTATCTGCTGTATATTTCATATGGAAGCACTCATATAGTTATTTTTATCCTAAGCCTTTTCATTTTGCTAAAGATGATCAACAATTTACAAAAAAAGGTTGCCTAGAAATATAGAAACGCATTCTCATTTTTTA
>PVHP010007449.1:0-37159 GCA_004024765.1 Zapus hudsonius
AGAGAGAGAGAGAGAGAGAGAGAGAGAGAGAGAGAGAGAGAGAGAGAATGGGCGCGCTAGGGTCTCCAGCCACTGCAAATGAACTCCAGACACATGCGCCCTCATGTGCATCTGGCTTTATATGGGCACTGGGGAATCGAACTCTGGTCCTTCTGCATTGCAGGCAAATGCCTTAACCACTAAGCCATCTCTTCAGCCCAAGAACGGTTCCTTTCTAACTATACGAAATATGCTAAATTATATCCAAAACCATGAAAAAACAATCATGAAATTTTGTTGACTGCTTTTACGCCTGAAAACCTCCCATATGTTAAATGGGGAGTTCCTTTTTCTTGTGGCCTAGGGGTAAGGTGGACGAGAAAGCCATTGAGAAAGCAGTTAACAGCTAGCTGTACACTGAGGGCCGACCTGCGTGGGCAGCTTGCTGAGTGTTTCTCCTGCATTAGCCCATTTAGGCCTCTACAGCTCTGAAGGGCAGACACTGCCAATCCCATTTACAGAGGGGAAGTTAAGTGAGGCTGAGGGAAGTTAAGTGACTTGCCCAAACGTACACAGCTGGTGAGTTGCAGGGAGAGGGGTTTACCCATTAACAACATAACAGTATAAACCCGCAAGGAGCTATTTGCACTAATAAATATTTATTCATTTTCTTTTTCTAAAAATATTTTATTTATTCATTTTCAAGCAGAGAGAGAGAGAGAGAGAGAGAGAGAGAGAGCACCAGAGCCATCACCTTGTGGGTCTGGCTTATGTGAGTCCTGGGGAATTGAACCCGGGGCCTTAGGCACTGGAGGCAAGTGCCTTAACCCCTGAGCCATCTCTCCAGCTCTATTTATTCATTTTCAAGCAGAGAGAGAGAGAGAGAGAGAGAGAGAGGGAGAGAGAGAGAGAAGGAGAGAGAGAGTGTGCCAAGGCCCCCACCTTGTAGGTCTGGCTTATGTGGGTACTGAGGAATTGAACCCAGGGCCTTGGGCACTGGAGGCAAGTGCTTTAACCGCTGAGCTATCTCTCCAGCCCTGCACTAATAAATATAAAATGATTTCTGTTTCTCTTTGGTATTGCATTTGAGACATCTGCCTGCCGCTATCTTATCAGCCAGGTTAAAACATAAGGAAGTGCTTCATATGGCATATGTGCTCATCACGGTAACAAAACTTAGCCTCAAGGAGCTTCTGTGAGAAGATAAGTCTTCCATTCATGTATGATGTTATGTCCCTCTGAGTTTATGTGCTCTTTTTTTTTAAGTAGGGTCTCGCTCTAGCCCAGGCTGACCTGGAATTCACTATGGAGTCTCAGGGTGGCCTTGAACTCATGGTAATCCTCCTATCTCTGTCCACCAATCCTCGCTGGAATCTAAGGCATGCACCACCACGCCCAGCATCCTCTGAGTTAGGAGAACTTCTATAATCTTGGAAGTTTAGATTAAACATAATTCGAGATTACGGCAAGAAGAAGAGATGTGAGTGAATAAGCAGCTCTGCGTGGAGAAAGAAAGGGCATCTCCTTGGAGTGAGCAGAGAAAACAGGACGGAGAATCAGAAAGCATTAGATCGAGGGGCCTCTGAAGGGCTCAGGAAGGATGTAAGAGAGAAGTGTGGTCAAAGGACCATTGCTCAAGCTTTGGGCTTCTGTCACTGGATCGCCTCAGAGGTGAGCAGAGGCAGAAGGCAGTACAAAAGGCAATGTCACCGACGATGGGCAAGGGCAGGCCACTGAGAGTCTTGGTGACTCCGAACCCTGCCTCTGGACAGCGCTATATAAGCAGAAGCACTTCACGTAAACAGCCTGGTAACACCCTGGCTTCCCACAGGGGTCCATTTCTCAGACAGAAGGGTTGGGCTTATGGTGTCATTTTAGGTCTAAAAATAATGTCAAACATGTTTTCTCAAGAAACTATCAGTGTCGGTTAGTTCTGAGCCTGGAAGTGCTAATGGATATCCTTATGATGGGAAAAAATTTAGGCAAAAATGACTCATCTCCATTGCCTTGAGATGCAGGAAGCCCAAGGTTTTCTGTTTGTTTCTTTGGGGACTCTGTATAAGAACTTGTGGCACAAATTCAAACAACAGTAAATCAGCCCAGTGATACTTCAACGCCCAATGCCCACACATTCTACTGCCTCCTGCTGAACTGAGGGAAGAGAAGAGAGGCAAGAGGACCACCCCTGGCTGCCCGATGTGGCAGGGTGGCAGGTGACTGAGAATCATTCCATGAAATGCCCCCCCTCCTGCATTGACTCTGTTAATACCAAAACGCAAAAGCAAGCATGGCCTCGTTCTTCGGGAAGCCTCACTGCATACTGAAACTGAACTGCTTACCCTGGTTCGAGATAGAGGATACACTGTTCTCGTACTGTGTGCTGTTTACCCTGGTCCAAGATGGAGGAAACACTGTTCTCCTACTGTGCGTGCTTACCCTGGTCCAAGATGGAGGATACACTGTTCTCCTACTGTGCGCTGCTTACCGTGGTCCGAGATGGAGGATACACTGTTCTCCTCGCTGCATTTTCTCCAGGGCTTTGTCAATCCCAATTGGAATGTCGTGGTCTTCACCTTCGCCAACAATGAATACCACATCTCTGCAATCAAACCTCCTTCCACCACAGCAGCCTTCCAGGTGGACTGAGGGCGAGGAGACAGGACAGTCCTTAGGGTTGGCTAACTGAGCAAGATGGCCAACAGTGTGGCGAATCCCACTTCCCGTTGTCATTTCGTCATGAGACACAAGCAGTGTCTTCTTGAGGCTTTGCCCACCCGGTCTGAAAGTCTAGGAGCAAACACATTCCTTTCTGCTTTAGGTTACATGTGTACTTTCTAAGTTCCTTACCTGGAACAGAGGTGAGAAATACTGGATCATTTAAACAGATAATTATGAACACATCCTAAATTGAATATCAAATATATACAATAGTTTAACCACCTGCAACACCATTGTTGGCTTGTGCAAAAATACATAAACAGGGCTGAAGAGATGGCTTAGCAGTTAAGGTGCTTGCCTCCAGTGCCTAAGGACCCAGGTTCAATTCCCCAGTACACCCATATATGCCAGATGCACAAAGTGGTGCATGCATCTGGAGTTAATTTGTGGTGGTTGAAGGCCCTGGTGCACTCTCTCTCTCTCTCTCTCTCTCTCTCTTTCTGTATGTATCTTTCTGCTTGCAAATAAATAAATGAAAGATTTTTTAAAAATACATAAATAAAACAAACCAGTAAGTAACCAGTTGAGTGTTTACTTCTCCAATAATACATAAAGGTTAATTGAAACCTTTTTAAAAAATATTTTATTTATTCATTTTCAAGACAGAGAGAGAGAGAGAGAGAGAGAGAGAGAGAGAGAGAGAGAGAGAGAGAGAGAGAGAGAATGAGCACCAGGGCCACCACCTTGTAGGTCTGGCTTATGTGGGTCCTGGGGAATTGAATCTGGGGCTTTAGGCACTGGAGGCAAGTGCCTTAACCGCTGAGCCATCTCTCCAGCCCTGAAACCTTTTTTTAAAAAACAATTTAAAAAAATATTTTATTTATTCATTTTCAAGCAGAGAAAGAGAGAATGCACCAGGGACACCACCTTGTGGGTCTGGCTTATGTGGGTCCTGGGGAATTGAACCAGGGGCCTTAGGCACTGGAGGCAAGTGCCTTAACCGCTGAGCCATCTCTCCAGCCCAAAACCTTTTTTTTTAAAGACAGTGTCTTTCTATATAGCCCAGGCTGGCCTTGGAAATCTCAATTCTCCTGTCTCCATTTCCCAACTGCTGAGATTTTTTACAGGCACTCACTACCAAACCTTGCATCTAATTACTTCTACTCAAGTTTTTGGTACTAGGGATTTAACCCATGGAGCACAATTAGCCACATCCCAATCCCAACTACTTTTTTTTCCCCCAACTACTTTTAATATTAAAGAAATTTAATTGCCTTTCTAGTAAGAAAAATAGATGGCTTTGCGTTATAGCTAAAAGTCACCAAGCAATATAATTTCTCTTCTACAAGAAAATTATTTTCTACTTCTGTAATAAAATGGCCTATATTCAAATCTAGTAATTTCATAAAACACCTTGAGGCTATTTTAGATGGCCTATAGACAAATTCTTTTCAAAATACAAATGCAATTCCAATTTACTTTGCTTTCAAACTATGTAATCTCAAAGGTCTCTTGAAACCTCTGAAGTTCTATGATTCTGTGACTCAATAATAGGAAACGCTTAACATAGCCCAGACCCAGCTTCAAAGCTAATTTCCATGGTTAATAATTGGATCAGACCACCTTCCTCCCAGGCCCAGGCCCAGGCAATGAAACTCAGAAGAGTAAACACACAGTGAACTAGAGATACCAAGGGCCTCCGAGTCACTGGGAATTCATGTTGCACAGCACCGTGGCTCCTGCCAGGGACACGGGATGATCTACAAAGTTAGTCCTGACTCATTTCTCTGAACAAGGCTAAGCTAGACCGGCTGGCTCTCAGGTGGAGGTGGGGATGGCCCTTCTTTTATGTCCTACACTCCTTCATGCAGAAGATTCCCTCTACTTTGTCCTCACTCTTGGAACATTCTGGATAAACTAACACAACCAACTTGCAGCACGTTGAAAGTGCAAGAAAGATTCATTGAGTCAGTGGACTTAGCCACAGCCAGTACCATCAGTAGCCTCTAATTTTTTTATCCTTATTTTTGTTTTTTTGAGGTAGGGTCTCACTCCAGCCCAGGCTGACGGTGAAATTCACTATATAGTCTCAGGCTGGTCTTGAACTCACAGCGATCTTATTGCCTCTGCCTCCCAAGTGCTGGGGGTATGGACCATCGTGTCCGGCAGCCTCTTCTATTTTTAAAAAATAAATTCAGTTTTAATCTCAAAGACATGCAATCAAACACCCATTAGAGATTCTGGAGGGAGTTTAAGGCTTACATTACTTTTCTGGAGTAAAAGGTGATTATTTCTAAAGGGACTGAGAATCCTTAGAGAAGTTTGTGTGCCTAAACTGGGCCTGGTGGCTCAGGTCTAGTAATCCAGACACTTGGAACTAAGACAGGAGGATCACAAGTTCAATGTCTGACTGGGCAACTTAGTGAGACCCTGTCTCAAAAATAACAAATTGCTGGGTGTGGTGGCGCATGCCTTTAATCCCAGCAGAGGTAGGAGGATCGCCGTGAGTTCAAGGCCACCCTGAGACTACATAGTGAATTCCAGGTCAGCCTGGACTAGAGTGAGACCCTACCTCGAAAAACCAAAAAAAATTAATAATAATAATAATTATAAAAATAACAAGTTACAAGAGGGCTGGCACATAGCTCACTTCTAGAATTCTTGCCCAATATATGCAAAGCCCAAGGTTCAATCCCCTGTGCCTCAAAAATAAATAACCAGGGCTGGGGAGATGGCTCAGCGGTTGAAGCACTTACCTCTGGTGCCTGAGGCCCAGGGTTCAATTCCCCAGGACCCACATATGCCAGACCCACAAGGTGGTGGCCCTGCTGTGCGCTCTCTCTCTCTCTCTCTCTCTCTCTCTGTATCTCTGCTTGAAAGTGAATAAATAAAATTTAAAAAAAAAAATAAATAAATAACCAGAAGATTATATACCTAAACCAAGAAATTGAATTTAGACTAATGGATGGTACTTTTCATGAAAAAGACTTCCTGAGCAAAGTGAGTTTTGGCCCGTGTATTGTGTAATGTCTTTAGTGTTGAGATTTATTATCCTAGAAGCTCACAATTTAACAGATTTTTTTTTTGGGGGGGGGAAGGGTCTGAGGTTTATTGTTAGAAGTCTCATCTCCCTCCCCCAGGCAGAGAACATTCAGTAGGGAGGAAATTACCAGTACATTTGTTGTGGCTTTTGGTTGATCAAGTTTGAATGTGTTTTCAAAACAGGAAATCCAGAGACTGCCGAGGATTCCCAACGGTGTGTCAGTTTCCTAGACTGCCTCTCGGCTTGCACGTGCTTAAAATCATAATAAATGGTTTCAGAAATTCCCTTTAGGCGTGATAACCCATCACTGTTTTGTGCTGGGGATGTGTGGAGAACGGGTACTGATAAAGATGGGGGAAAGATAAGTGAAGTAAGCAAGCAAAATGTGTGTGTGTGTGGGGGGGGAAGCGCCAAATGATAACAGAAACATAATGAAGAAAGCAAACCTTCACTGCAGAGTCTCTGAGACAGTAAACGACAGGAGCAGCATCTGTGGCACACGCAGGCGCACACGCAGCCCCTGCAGCCACAGGGCGAATACAGCCCATCGATCCTGGATCTGGAAGAGGAAAGGCTATCCCTAGCTGGCGTAACTGGTTTCTAAACTTGGTACTCTAGTGTGGCGAGTTCTACGTGACTGCTGACAAGAACCGACACCGCTTGGGAAGACTGCTCTTAGTGTCCCCTCCAGGTGAGAGGCAGAGGCACCCGCTCCTAGGAAGCCAGTGATAAGCGATTTTCTTTGGTATCGTCTTAACCACTGCTACCGAAGGAAATCATAGAAGCTCTGGCTGTGGAGACCTGCGGCTGCTTCTGACCTTGTATCTCTTAGTGCAAATACTCATTTAATAAATATTTAATAATAACCATCGTGACTCACTCGAGAGCACAGCCGCCGGGGCTCAGGAGGTCTGTTGCTAATCTCAGCCAGCATGATTTACGGGAAGTAAGTGATCTATGACGTACCCGAAGTGAATCAAAGTACATACAGAATGCTTCTACTTAGGGCTTTTTTTTTTTTTTTTTTTTTTTGGTAGAGAAAGAAATAAACAAGTTAAAAAGAGACAGTATTTTCTCTTGAATTAAAGTCCCATGTAACTTAAAGGAGTGTGTGGGGAGGTGCCAACAAACCCCAAAAAGTCAAACCAAACCAAATTACCCAAGCTTAGCTGCGCAATCCGAGTGTAACCACATCAAGTGAGCCCTTCCGCTGCAAAACATCATTTAAACTAGCTCTGACTTATTGTTCTCTTACTGCCCTAGAGCAATTTTGTTTTGAAGAGCACAGAACACCCTGTTCTGAATGTGGCTGGCACATGAACTTGATGTGCTGACAGCAGTTTGTTCCCTGATTAAAATAGGGGGAGAAAGGAAAGAGTGCACAGCAGTTACAGAAACTGGAATGCAAGAACCCCAAAACTGTGTAATTTGTATTTTAGGAAGCAAAACCAAAAACTTAAAAAAAAGTACCGTGAACGTTCCAGCCTAAAGACGTTAGCTGTGGCGAGCCTGTTTTTCCCTTTTCTAATTATAGTAGCTGGTATCTGATAGCTTTGCACTCAGTCCCCGAACAATTACTGGGTCATAGGGATCTGAATGGGGAATGTTGTAATGGCAGCACTACTAGAAAAGACTGGTCATTTGGTCAGAGAAACCCAGCGTGTGACAGGTCACTCCCACTGGGCAAGGTTTCTCTGCTGCCTAATTTATGCCAAATGAATGTCTCTGTGTGATGGCCTAATAGGGCAGGCCAGCCAAGAGGGTAGGATCTAGCAATCCCCTGAGAAGGCCAGCAAAGACTGAGGCACATGCGTCACTGGTTACTAGGACATGGCTCCCATCAGGGGCGGTGATGTCCCCCTCTTCTGCCCCACTTTGGATTGTTTCCAGTGAACGGATGGATACCACCCCACTGTGAGCCTGCCTATGGCACTGAGGGGCAGAGAACACAGTGGCGTAGAAGCTAGCCGCTAGGAGAGCAGAGCAGAGCATTGATGCAAATGATTTTAATTATAGGTCCATACACTTGGCAAGTAAATTCTTCATGCACACAACCTCACCTGTCTCACCTTCACGACAGTCAACACCTGAGCGGGGCCTGGGCACCTGCCAGACCCTTCTGCCACCTGACAGTGGGGGTTCCGGGAGGCAATTTAAATTACCCGATGCTCAGTTTTTAATCTATAGATCTATAGATAGGGTGATACAATCAAAATTGTAAATAAGATTAAATTAGGTACTCAGAGCCAGGGGTGATGGTGCATGCCTGACATCCCAGGACTTGAGGCAGAAGCAAGAGTACTTTAAGTTTAAAGCCAGCCTGGGTTGCATAGTGAAATCATTTCAGAGGAAAAAGGAGTGAAGGGGTGTAGTTCACTGGCAAAGCACTTTAACGAGCACGTGTAAAACCCTGGGTTTGATTCCTAGCAACATATACAAAAAAGAAATTAAGTAAAAATTAAGCACTGAATTAAGGCTTTCACACAGTACCTCTGTCATTCATCCCCACCCCAGGGTGGTGTGAATGTGGATGTGTTCTGGCTGAGACTGTTTGCCTGCAGTTAGTGGTAAGCTATACTAAATGTGTTTAGAACCCTGTATAAGGAAACATCGAATGACTGTCTACACAAGCTGTCAAAGTCGGAGTAAAATTCCTCACAGGCCAAGCTAACGTCTTACATTTCCTTTGTATATCACAGTGCCCAGCACACAGTTCAGTACCAGAAAATATTTACTTAATGACTAATCTCAAACAGGGCTTTAAGGAAGGGTGGTATTCTTTTAAACTAATTTATAGGAATTTCCCTTTTTGAATCTATTTTCTAGTACTTTAAAAATATTTTTATTTGGGCTAGAGTGATGGCTCAGCGGTTAAGGCACTTGCCTCCAGTGCCTAAGGCCCTGGGTTCAATTCCCCAGGACCCACATAAGCCAGACCCACAAGGTGATGGCCCTGGTGCTCTCTCTCTCTCTCTCTCTCTCTCTCTCTCTTTCTCTCTCTATTTTAAAAAAATATTTTTATTCATTTATTTGTTAACAGAGAGAGGGAAAGAGGGGGAAGAGAGTGAGCAAGAGAGAGAGAGAGAGAGTGAAAGAGAAGGTAGACCAGGGCCTCTTGCTGCAGCAAACAAACTCCAGATGCATGTGCCACTTTGTGCATCTGGCTTTATGTTCATTACCTGTGAAGCTTTGTTCACAATACTATTCTAAAATAAAAGATCCATTGGTTTTTCAAGCAAGCAAAGCAAGAAAGACTACTTTTTATTGTGGTTTTATTCCATACAAACTTGGAAGTGTCGTTTTTGAAGAAAGAACTCTAACATACTTGAAAGGGGACCCGGCTAGGAGATGGTTTAGTCATTAAAGCGTCTGCTCATGCAAGCATGAGGATCTGAGGGTGATCCCAGAATCTACATAAAAATACAGGGTATGGTGGTTTAAATTTATAATTCCAGGGCTGGGAGGCAGAGACAGTGGGTTCCTGGAGCTGGGCCGCTAGCTCCTCTAGCCTGCTTGGTGAGATCCTGGCAAATGAAATCTCAGAAAGAGGTGGATGGTGTTACCTGAGGAACAACCCCCAAGGTACTCTGGTTTCCACATGCACACACAAACACATATGAGCATGCACACCACACACACACATGCAAAGAAACAAGAAGCAACACCACCCATTTTAGACCACCATGCCACATTATTTTATGAAAACATATAATAAAACGGCTTTAAGAATTTGTGCTTTCTTCCTGGAGTAATATGCCAGGACGTTAACGAACACTTCGAAAGCGTAGAAGGAACAACCAGACCAAACAGAGACCTTACGGCTCTCAGATCTCAACACAGGCATGGAGGGAATATGTCCTTTGCTTTCAATTTTTGGTACCTTTTTGTTTTTGCTGTTTCATTTATAAAGGACACGTAGCTAGATCTTGCCAGCACTTCCTGAGATCTCGTGTCTAACAGAAAACTTTCACCCACATCTCTTTTTGTTGGCATGAATGATGTGTCTGTGTGTGCAGGTGCAAGTGTGCCACCGCTGGCACATGGAGTTCAGAGGACAACTTTTGGGTGTGGGTCCTTGCCTTACACCTACTTCCAGGTAGAGTCTTTCATTCATTGCTCTGTTCACCACGCTAACTGGCCTTTGAGCTTTTGCAAAATCCTCCCGTCTCTGCTTCCTAACTCCCTGTAGGTATGCTGGGATTTTTGAAGTACACCCTGGCTTCTGGGTTTTATGTGGGGCCTGGGGATCAGAACTCGGGTCCTCATGCTTTTGCAGGGCAAGTGTTTTATCCACTGAGCCATCTCCCCAACCATCTTCCCTATTTTTATACCCACTGATATGATTGGCTTTATCATATGCACCGTTTTCTCTAAGTTTTCCTTTTTTTTTCTTCTTCTTCTTTTGGTTTTTTGAAGTATAGTCTCTCTGTACCCCAGGTTAGTCTCAGGGTGGCCTCGAACTCATGGCAATCCTCCTACCTCTGCCTCACCAGTGCTGGGATTAAAGGCGTGAGCCACCACCCCTCGCCTTAAATTGAGAATTTTAATAATTTGATCATTTTATTTACCCTTTTATTTGTCTGCCTCCTTTACCCTGATTTCACTGAGCTGTTTTTCCTGGTCTACTTTGATGTCTCATTCTCTGTGTGTGTGTGCGCCCATGCTTGTCATCTATGTCACAAAGTTGATAGGCTCAATATTGTGGAATATTGTCTTATGGAAGTAGCGACCTCCACTGAGTGGTAAGGAATGCATTAGTCACTTCATGTCCTAGGACAGTTTCCCAAAGTAGCCTCTCACCCTCTGGCTCTCATTCTTCCTGCCCCCCTCTTCTACAATGTTCCCCCAAGTGGGGGAGGGCCTGACACAGCTCAGCTCTCAAGAGCCTCTGGTTTGCAGCACCTTGAGGAATTCTGAGAGCCACTGCCTTCTCCAAAGTTATGATAGCAGCACTAATAATTCTTTTTTTAATTAATTAATTTGCAAGGGGAGAGAGAGAGAGAGAGAGAGAGAGAGAGAGAGAGAGAGAGAGAGAGAGAGAGAGAATGGGCACCCCAGGGCCTCTTCTGCTGCAAGCATACTTCTGATCTATGTATGTGACACTTTGTTCATCTGGATTTATGTGGATACTGGGGAATCAAACCCAGGCTGCCAGGCTTTGTGTAAGCAAGCACCTTACCCGCTGAGCCATCTCTCCAGCCCCATTGTCCATATATTCTAAAGGAAGGGTTCAAATGACCAAATGATTATAGGTACCTGGCACTATTGTTTTAAGTAGTTAAATATGTAATCATGACAGGACTGTTCCCCACAGAGTGTGATGCCCATGAGGGATGTAAATTTCCTTTAAGCACTTACTGTGTGTTAAACTTGGTGCGCACCAGACACTTCACCCCACTGCTGATGCTTGGGAAAGACTGCCTCCAGAAGAGCTCCCTACGCCAGTGTTTAAAAAATTCAGAGGTGGGAGGATCACCATGAGTTTGAGGCCAGACTGAGACTACATAGTGAATTCCAGGTCAGCTTGGGCTAAAGTGAGACCCTACCTCGAAAAACAAAAACAAACAAACAAACAAACAAACAAAAAATTCAAAGATCCCTCATGTTCTCATTCTCTAGTGAAGCCCCAGCACCCAGAGTCTTCCAAGGCTACCCCTGCTCTATTATGGAGCAAAGTCATGACCAGAGAGACCCTGGGGTAATGAGTACTCAGTCTTTGGCTACAAACTAGAATCACTTGGGGAGTTTAGAAAAATACTTGCACCTACAGGCCTGTCTTTTGAGATTAAAAAAAAAAATTATTTATTTGCAAGCAGAGAGGTGGGGGGGGGGCTCTAGCCACTCTGAGCAGATTCCAGATGCATGCGACACTTGGTGCATCTGGTTTACATGGTGGGGAATTGAACCTGGGTCCTTAGTCATAAAGCTGAGATTTCTCTCCTACAGTGTTGGCTCCCGGGCAGGCTGTCGCATACTGTTTACAACAACCCTGCCAATTGCCCTACAGCCTGCTCGGGCTCCCCAGCACCAGGGACGGTGAGTGAGCGTGGGGTGCTGCTGAGCTTGTGGAGAACAGGGTGTACCTCCCTCCACAGAGGCCTCCACACTTGTTTGTGGGTGGGTTTGCCAAATCTACTTCTAACAGTTTTATCTACTTTATATATTCCAGGAATTTGTCTTGATTTCTGATCCACTTTTTTTAAAAGCTTAGATTTTTCTAGATTATAGATAAAACTTAAGAGGAGGAGGGAAAGCATAGCTCTTGCCCAATTTCTTTCCAGAAATGGGGATGCCTACCTAGAGATCCAGACTGGGGTCTTTTCTAGGTTCTGGGTGGGGGCAGATGACCAGCCCTGACAGGGTTCTACCTAGGGGACCAGGTTTAGATCTGCTTCCATTCTGCCATTTTCCATCAACATCACCAAATCTTTTCTCTGTTCTGGAAGCTGCCTCCTAGCCCTGGACACCTGTCATTTAGGTGGGTTAGGAGTGAGAGACAAAGGAGACTCCCCCCCAAACACCCCCCAACGTGAACCTGAAGATCACTCCGGGTGATGTTCACGTTTAACTGCACCGAAGGTTCGGAGGCAACGAATGCCACAGAGCCAGCCAGGTTCTCCAGGATAGCTAAGCTGAAGTGGCAATGCAGCCACTCCTGGCAATTATACTGGAGTACCGTTGATGACAACAGTGCCGACTAGAGAACCTCAGAGCACAGTGACTTCTTAAAATACAAAAAGGACAAGACTTACTTGACACAACACAGCACAGAGGAATAGATACCTGCCACTGGTTTGCAACCATGAAGTCTGACAGACTGTCACAGGAGACAAAGTGTGAGGATACAAAAGATTACCTTTACGTATCAGTAAGAGCAACCACTGAGCCATCTCTGCAGCCTAGTAAGAATCTTTTTATTCAGCCCACATTACTCTTCACAAAACAAAACCTAGCAAAATCTGATTTACTATTAAGAAGATATATAAAGTTAAAATGAAGACTGTCATTAAAGACAAATTAACCAAAGACTGATTAGATGTGGGATATGTGGAGCCAAGGATTTCTTTCTGCAAATTCACTAAAGAAAGAAAAATGAACTATATAAAGACATTATAGAGGAAGCTGGGTATGGTGGCACACGCCTTTAATTCCAGCATTCGGGGGGGAGGCAGAGGTAGGAGGATTGCTGTGAGTTCAAGGCCACCCTGAGACTACATAGTGAATTCCAGGTCAGCCTGGACTAGAGTGAGACCCTACCTGGAACCCCCCCACAAAAAAAAGACATTATAGGGCTGGAGAGATGGCTCAGCGGATAAGGCACTTGCCTCTAGTGCCTAAGGCAATTCCCCAGGTCCCACATAAGCCAGACCCACAAGGTGGTGGCCCTGGTGCGCTCTCTCTCTCTCTCTCTCTCTCTCATCTCTGCTTGAAAATGAATAAAATAAAATATATAAACAAAAGACATTATAGAGGACAGGAAAAAAAACAAACTCAGAGTCCATCATGCATAAGGTGTTCCTTTTTATAATGGACACAAAAACTTCCATGGGAAAAAGTCATTCCCCTTTTACAGATGAGAGAACTGAATACTCGAGGTTGTTAAAAAAAAAAAAAAAGTTGTCCAGCCGGGCATGGTGGCGCACGCCTTTAATCCCAGCACTTGAGAGGCAGAGGTAGGAGGATCGCCGTGAGTTCAAGGCCACCCTGAGACTACATTGTGAATTCCAGGTCAGCCTGGGCTAGAGTGAGACCCTACCTTGAAAAACCAAAAGTTGTCCAAAGGGGCTGGAGAGATGGCTCAGTGGTTAAGACACTTGTCTGCAAAGCCTAACAACTTGAGATCAGTTATCTAGTACCCACGTAAAGCCAGATGCACAAGGTGGTGCATGCATCTGAAGTCCATTTGCAGTGGCAAGAGGCCCTGGTGTGCCCGTTCATTCTCTCTCTTTCTCCTTACAAATAAATAAAAATAAAAAATATATGGTTTAAAACCCCAACAACTGAATAATAAGATAGGAGAGAAGGGAGAGCTCCTTTTTGCAGTAGAATTTTAATTAAGAAATGTAGTACAATGGGAATAGATAATTACCATAAGCCAAATTCCATAGCAGGAACTGTCCACTGCAGAAACTGCTAACGGGGACAAAGAATAAGGAGACACGCCAACTAAGTACAGGTCCAGAGTCCAAGTTTGACCCTGGGCTAGAGAGGGGCATCACTGTGGAACCTGGCATTTCACTAAGAGCTACAGAGCAGCTAAGAGCATTGCACCAATGGTAATTTCCTGGGTTTGACAAATGTCCTGGTTAGGTGAGATCTTAACAATATGGGAAGCTGAGTGAACTGTATTGGGGAATATTCCGGAACAGCTTAGTAACTTTGAAAAATATTTTTACTTATTTATAAGAAGAGAGAGAGAGAGAGAGAAGGAGAGAGAGAGAGAGAGAGAGGGTACATCAGGGCCTCCAGGCACTGCAAAGAAACTCCAGATGCACAAACCACTTTGTACATCTGGTTTTACATGGGGAACTGAATCCTGGTTGGCAGGCTTTGTTTAGCAAGCGGTTTAACCACTGAGCCATGTCCCCAACAATTTAGCAACTTTTCCATTATTCTGAAATTATTTCAAAACAAAAAGTTAAAAGCTGGGTGTGGTAGAGCATGCCTTTAATCCCAGCACTGGGGAGGCAGAAATGAGAGGATCGCTGTGAGTTCAAGGCCAGCCTGTGACTATATTGAGTCCCAGGTCAGTCTGGGCTAGAGGGAGACCTATCTCAAAAACAAACAAAAAAGTTTAAAATATGACTCTTGCCAAGTATATTACTAAGACAAATATTTAATTCAGCCAACTCCAAAGTCTTCTATCTCTTTGGTACAGTTTGGTGGTGGTGTCTATAGGTGACAGAACTTTTTTCTTTTAAATTTAGTTGACAAAACCATTCTTGTTTAGACATATATATATATTATACATATATATATTATAAATTGTTGAATCTTGAGAAGTTCCTGTACCAAGGAAAAATGTTTTGGAATATAGGCTTGAATTTTTCATAATAAAATGTGTTGCAGATAAATGCCTGCTAATATATAGTAAAGATAATTCCAGTAATTCCTATAACTTTTGTCAACATTTAGAATTCTGTCATGGATTTTTAGGGCAAGCAGAACCTTAGAAACAAAACAAACAAACAAACAAACAAAAACCCTAACACTGCCTCACTGGCTAGGAAGGTGGCTACAGCTCAGGGTGAGTCTAGTTAGAGCCAGCCGAGGTTGGAGCTAAGCCTTGAGCCCATTCCCCCACTCTAGGGATCATATACCTAGCTCTTCTTTTTAAAAATAATTAATTTATTTATTTGCATGAGAGAGAGGGAAAAAGGAAGAAAGAAAGTATGGGCATGCTAGGGACCCTTGCCACCACAAATGAACTCCAGTCACTGAGCCAACCTCCCCAGCATATCAGCTCTTCTTTATCAAACTTACCGTGAATGACAGTTACAGCTGTCATATTTATAACTAATTCTGATAAAAAAACAATTACATTTAAGCTTAGGTTTTTAGACTTCTGGGATGAAATATGGGTCCAAAGTAGTATATACAAAATTAAAAATAATAAACTCAATTATTCTAGTAAAATGTTTTAATTACCACCCCCTTTGTTTTTGGTTTTTCGAGGTAGGGTCTCGCTCTAGCCCAGGCTGACCTGAAACTCACTCTGTAGTCTCAGGCTGGCCTCAAACTCACGGCAATTCTCCTACCTCTGCCTGGCTGGGACTAAAGGCTCTACCTTTCCCTTTTAGCATGTTCACGTATAGTATGTGGCGTGTGCGCATACATATGTGTGCATCGGTGTGTGGAGGCCAGAGGAGGATGTTAGGTGTCCTCTGCATTCACTCATCTCCATGTGTCCTTGAGACAATCTCTCACTGAACCCGGAGCTGCTTTTCCAGTTAGACTGGCTGACCAGTGAGCCCCAATGATTCTGGGGTTACAAGTGTGCATGGGTGCAGGTAAATCAGGCCCTTAGACCCTCATGCTTGCACGAGCCATCTCCCCTGCCCTGATTCTTTGTTTTCATAGTAATAATTCATGTTCTTTTATTTATTTATTTATTTATTTTTTTCGATGTAGGGTCTCACTCTAGCCCAGGCTGACCTGGAACTCACTCTGTAGTCTCAGGCTGGCCTCAAACTCACGGCGATCCTCCTACCTCTGCCTCCCGTGTGCTGGGATTAAAGGTGTGAGCCACCATGCCCAGCTCACTTATATATTAAAAAAAATATTTTCTTTTCTTTTTTTTTTTTTTCTCGAGGTAGGGTCTCACTCTAGCCCAGGCTGACCTGGAATTCACTATGGAGTCTCAGGGTGGCCTTGAACTCACGGCCATCCTCCTACCTCTGCCTCCCGAGTGCTGGGATTAAAGGCGTGCACCACCATGCCCGGCTCATGTTCTTGTTTAGTGATTTTTTTTCTTAATGGGAGGATTTCAGCTCCGTAACAGTGCCTTTGAAACATTTATAACACAGAAAGCCTGACGAACATCAACTGTGTGTCAGACATGTAGCTGATGTTGAAGAATGTATGAAGCGAGGTCCTGGTCCTCTCGCTCTGGCTGTGCCTGTCTGAGGGGAAGTGTGCAACTGCTGAGTGTGAAGACTTGAGTGTGCACTGGCACACCCAATGTGCTCTGGGAGGAAAGTCCTCGGAGGTGTCTTCACTCCCGCTTGGTGGATGAAGACACGAAAACAAGTACCACACTGACTCAGCTACAGGCAAAGCCCACTTTGATCCCAGGCTCCCAATACAGAAGGAGGCATCACCCACTGTGACTTAAAGATGAACAGCGTAGTGTCTGACCATGACCAGGGATGGCTCGACAGGCCCGTGGGGAATTACAGTTTACTGCTCTATTTACTAATGTTGTAATCTTGGGCCATTTATTTAACAACACTGAACCCACTTTTCTCACTTGGGGATAATTAATCTCATCTTGTGAGGTCACTATGAGAAATAAATGAATAAACTCACAAGGCAGCTAACAGAGTTGTTGACACCCCTCCCCCCAGGGGTAGGTCTACAGACAGAATCGTCCTTGGAGGATGGGACTAAGATATGTTGAATTTTTTAGACGCCGCCAAAGTGCCTGGCACACGTTAATATTTCCTGCACAAAGTTAGTAAATAAATACTGAATCTAAAACTATTCTGGAGATATATTCAATTTGTGTATTTGCATAACTGAATTTTAAAAATGAAATCTTCGGGGCTGAAGAGATGGCTTAGCGGTTAAGGTACTTGCCTGCAAGGCATAAGGACCTGAGTTTGACTCCCCAGTACGGATGTAAAGCCAAATGCACAGAGTAGAGATGGTGTCTGGAGTTTGTTTGCAGTGGCTGGAGGCCCTGGTGTGCCCATTCTCTCTCTCTGTCTGCCTCTTTCTCTCTCTTGTTCTCTCTCTCAAATAAATAAATAGATAAATATATATATTTTAAATGAAATCTTATCTCATTCCCAAGTGGAGCCCAACTTGGAGGGACTGGCTCCCTTGGCCGAAGTACTCACTTTCCACCGTGGCTCCTTCATTGGGGTTGGAGTACCCCTCTCCTTTCCTTTTGATTCTGCGGATAATGCCTGAATCGTCAAATAAATCTTCTCCTTTGAAGTCAAGGAGCTCAACCTAGAAAAGAAGAAGGTTTAACTGAGAAAAGATCACAGCCACCTTAACATCTGTAAAGCCAAAGGCAACGGATATAAAAAATATATCCTTGGGCTGGAGAGAGAGCTTAGCGGTTAAGGCACTTGCCTCCAGTGCCTAAGGCTCCAGGTTCAATTCCCCAGTACCCATATAAGCAAGACCCCACAAGGTGGTGGCCCTGGTGTTCTCTCTCTCTCTCTCTCTCTCTCTCTCTCTCTCTCTCTCTCTCTCTCCTTGAAAAATGAATAAAATATTTTTTAAAATATATATCCTTGAGCCGGGTGTGGTGGCTCACGCCTTTAATCCCAGCACTCAGGAGGCAGAGGTAGAGGATCACCTTGAGTTCAAGGCCACCCTGAGACTACATAGTGAATTCCAAGTAAGCCTGGACTAGAGCAAGACCCTACCTCAAAAGACCCCCCCCCCAAAAAAAAAATATATCCTTGAGCTGGAGAGATTGCTCAGTGGTTAGGCACTTGCCTGCAAAGCCTAAAGACCTGGGTTCTCTCTCTCTCTCTCTGCTTGTAAATAAATAAAAAAAAAACCGGGTGTGGTGGCGCACACCTTTAATCCCAGCACTCGGGAGGCAGAGGTAGGAGGATCCCTGTGAGTTCAAGGCCAGCCTGAGACTACATAATGAATTCCAAGTCAGCCTGAGCTAGAGTGAGACCCTATCCCGAAACCCCCCCAAAAAGATAAATAAAATTTTTTTTAAAATTCATCCTCATCTCTGCAGCTTAGTTATTAGGAAAGCAGAAACAAAGAACACTGCACTTTCCAATACTTGGAAAGAACTCCATGTAATGATAATGTCTAGGACTACACCCTGTGGGGCTGCGGCACACAGACAGACAGGAAATACTAGGAAACTGCCTGTGGGCAGAAGGCCAGAGCTCCAAGATGCTGGCACTTAACTATTTTGTCTGAGGCCATCACATTTCCACCCCAGATTTGGGAAGTTCTCATCTAAAAATATCAGAATAAATCCTAGCACTTTGGCCTACAACTGACTAAAGATGTATTTATCTTGTTGGGACAGTTCTTAAAACAGAGTTTACCAAGTATGTGTCATTAACTCAGTAGACGAGTATCATGTCACCACTCATAATGCAGATAGGAAGATCTGTGACATCCACGAACCTCTGTAACTTACCACTTGGAACAGGTATATTTTAACATTTGCCATCGCTATTTTTGTCTGGTCGGTTTTGAGCATGTCTTACGCTACTGACCAGAACCTTCTTTCTAAATCTGTGTCTTTTGTTTATTTGGATATGCAGTTTCTGTGCCAGAGACATGTTTCTAAGAAAGTCCTGGCACACGCCCCCTGGGTGTGTGGGAAGCAATTCAAGCAGTCAAGCTCCAGAGTAAATAAGTTGGGCCTGACTCTCAACACCAAGTTCAGCTCCTTGTCCCTTCCCACTGCAGCAGTGCACGCACGTGCACGCCCCGCGCGCGCGCGCGCGCGCACACACACACACACACACACACACACACACACACACACTTGCCTCAAAAAAGAGCGTTGCATTGGCGGGAATCTTGGGGAGGCTGCCAGCAGAGCCGTATGCATATTCTGGTTTGCACAGCAAATGACAGATCTCTCCTTTCTTCATGGTCGCCACCCCGATGTCCCAAGCCTTGATGACCTGTCCTAAGAGAAAGGAAGCTGACTTTCATAAAACAAACGTTGAGACAAATTTCTAATTCTTCCCAAAACGATGTACTCAGCTGGAAATTATGGCTATAACAAGACAGCAGAAGGCAGGAAAGGCGACACCCACATTGCTGTGATCTTTCGGGAAGGCTGTCAGGAAAATCTGCTAAGGCCGATGACTGCAGGGCCCATGGTCTTTCCCCTACTCAGAGATCAGGGTCTCGAATGTTCTAGCAACAAGAAATGTGGCTGGAAGGGGCAAAGGCTTGCTCGATTCATCACTTCAACATAGTAAGTGCATGTTTTCTAGGCAGAGGTGGGACAAAAATAGTATAGTAAATGCAGTTTGTCCTAAGGAAGCTTGTAATTTAGTTGGATAGAAAAAAAAAAATCCCGAACAACAAACAAAAAAAGCAACCGGAGCCAAGGTTGGTGGCCCACACCTTTAGTCCCAGCACTCGGGAGGCAGAGGTAGGAGGATTGCTGTGAGTTCGAGGCCACCCTGACCCGGCCTCAAAAAACAGAGCAAAATGAAACAACTGGAGAGGAAAGGTATATTGCTTAAGGGTGTCCATGGGACAAACTTCTTTTTAAAAATACTGAAGCAGGAAACATGCTTCTTTAAACAAAATGGTATGTGTCCTTTTGTTAAAGAACAAGAATTATAAATTTCAGGGTATTTTCTCTTTCTCTATTCAGAAACTTTTCTTCTTCTTTTTTTTTTTTTTTTGTTTTGTGAGGCAGGGTCTTTCTCTAGTCAAGGCTGACCTGGAATTCACTATGTAGTCTCTGGGTGGCCTCGAACTCATGGCAATCCTCCTGCTTCTGCCTCCAGAGTGCTGGGATTAAAGGCAGAAACAAATTTACTGCTCAACTGTAGAAGTACAATTAACTTGCAAAGTCAGTATGTACAGGTTACTTTTGTTTGTTTTGTGTCTTCCGTGTTTTTTAAAATATTTATTTATTTGAGAATGAGAGAAAGAAGCAGAAATGAGACAGACAGACAGAGAGAGACAGAGAGAGAGAGAGAGAATGGGAGAGGGAGAGAGAGAGAGAGAGAGAGAGAGAGAGAGAGAGAGAGAGAGAGAGAGAATGGGCGTGCCAGGGCCTCACAAAATCCAGACACACTCTCACCTCCTGCACGTGGCTTTGTGTGGGCACTGGGGAATCAAACTCAGGTCCTTCTGCTTTGCAGGCAAATGCCTTAGCCACTAAGCCATCTCTCCAGCTCTCTTTAGTGTTTTGAGTCAGGGTCTTACTATGCAGCAGCACAAGCTAGCCTTGAACTTGGCACTCTTCTGACAGATGCCCTCAGCCTAGGATCACAGGCATGTGCTGCCATGTGGAGGGTAGAGGTGGATGTCAGATATCTCCCTTAATCTCGCCACCCTGTTGGTTTAAACAGGGCATCCAGCCAAACCTAATGTTCACTGAATTTAGAGCAGCAACCACCATGCCTGGGAGTTTATGTGGGTGTCGGGGATCCAATACAGGTTCTTAGGCCTGCCCAGCAAGCACTCCGCTCAGGACACCTCCCCAGCCCCATAGCTGACATGTATGGTCCTTACATGGGAATCTCTAACTGTACCTCACTATCACCAGCTTCAAACCATAACAAGAGGAAATTTCAGAAAAACGTAGGAGGCGTTAACCCAATCAACTACATAATTATTCCAAGTAGGATCCAATAAACAACAAACCCCAGCGAAAGTAAGATTTTGAAGCTAACTGCCTTTTTTGTTTTTTGGCTTTGTTTTTCGAGGTAGGGTCTCGCTCTAGCCCAGGCTGACCTGGAATCCACTATGTAGTATCAGGCTGGCCTTGAACTCACAGCGATCCTCCTACCTCTGCCTCCCGAGTGCTGGGATTAAAGGAGAAGCTAACTTGTCTTGGAGGAGAGAGCTGGATACAAGACATCAGATGGGTGAGGGGATCCCCAGTATGCATGAAAGCAAGAATGGATAAAACATTTGTTACTTGTGACTTCAGCTAGGTTTTCATGAAGTTTTACAACTTTTCAAACCATCAGCTCCAATGGGTTTTAGTTGTATGTAAGTAGAAAGAAACCGCTAAGGAAAGGTAAGGACCCCATCCGTCCTTGTACACAGCCACTGGGAGGTTTCTTTGGCACCTTTCCAGGGTTGACACTTGAACAAATGGATAAAAAAATGAACGACAGGGCTGGTGAGATGGCTCAGCGGTTAAGGCACTTGCCTCCAGTGCCTAAGGCCCCGGGTTCAATTTCCCAGGATCCACATAAGCCAGACCCACAAGATGGTGGCCCTGGTGCGCTCTCTCTCTCTCTCTCTCTCTCTCTCCATCTCTCTGCTTGAAAATGAAAAAATAAAATATTTTTAAAAAATGAACGACAGCATGCTATGTTCAATTCTGAATTGCCTTTTTACTTGACATACATTTAATCTTCTTTCTCCGTCAGTAGAAAGAGGGACACGTACTTTAGGAGTCAAAAGTCCTGGATTTGAGGTCTGTCCTTTATTAGCTGTGTGAGCTTGTGTTATTTAATCTGTTTCTTCGTTTTCTCACCTGCAAAATTTAAATTGCCACACCAGCCATATAACGGTTTTAAGATTAACTAAGACAGCTGTAGGCCAGTGCCTGACATATACTGTGTGTTTCATAAAGGAAAGCTGCTACCACAAACCAATTTCTCTCTCTCAACTTTTTGAAACAGGATCTCACTATGTAGCCCATGCCGGCTTTCAACTCAGGATCCTTCTGCCTCAGCTGATCACAGACATGTGCCATCACGTCCAGCCATTTCATTCCTAACTCTCTCTCTCTCTCTCTCTCTCTCTCTCTCTCTCTCTCTCTGTATAGCTATTGAGAAACACATTAATTACCAAGAAAAATGAGCACATATTTTTGGATACTCTATGCAAGTATATTTGGAGGTAAATTCCTAGGTGACATCCATCTTTTTAAGAAAAAAATATATTTATTTATTTGAGAGAGAGAGAGAGAGAGAGGGAGAGAGAGAGAATGGGCATACCAGGGCCTCTTGCCACTGCAGACAGACTCCAGATGCATGCACCGCTTTATGTGCCTGGGGATAAGTAGGTACTGGGGAATCGATAGGTTGTGCAAGCATGGGCCTTTAACTGCCGAGCCAGCTCCCCAGCCCCAGTGACATGCATCTTAATGATAGAAACCACCGAAGTACCTTTCCAAAATGGCTCCATCATTTTATTGACCCACCACACATGGTTCTCTGGAGACTATCACTGGAAAAGAGTCAAGGCCGGCTGTGTTTTACTGTCAGCAAGACTTAAGACAAATACCTTGCCCTCTCCTTTAAGAAACCTGTAACCCTGGGGGAGGTGCTACTGTGTGTTTGTAAGTAGTACAGGACTGAGCACGAAGTCAGGACGGACCAACAGGGGAGGAGAAAGACATGCATCATTGTCATCAGTAGTGGGGACAGGGTCTTATGTGGCCGAGGCTAGCCTCAAACTCACTATACAGCCAAGGATGGCCTTGGATTTCTGCTTCTCCTGCTTTACCCCCAAAAGCTAGGATTATAGGAATACATCAACATGCCTAGTTTAATGGCCCTGTGGTCTGAACCCAAGGCCTTTCGCAGGCTAGGTAAGCATTCTATTAACTGAGTCACATCCCCAGTCCCCCCCCCCTTTTTTAATTTTAATTTTTTTCAGTCCTTGTTTTAAAACCGATCTAATGTTTCTAAAACAAAACATCATTATATATTTAAACAAAAATAGCATACCAATAAGGACACAGAAGAAGGGTCAGTAAGGCGAGAAGGAGCCAGTGAAAGTCCAATTCGTGGGTGACATCTGTGCAAGAACTTACGAATTGGGAACACAAGCCTGCCTTTTAAACCCAAAGGAACCCCAGGTTAAACAAATCACACTAGTGCCTTTGCTGTTTTTCTTTGGAACACTCAGGAACATTGGGAACATCAAAAGTTCTCTTACAGCAAGCTTCAGAAAATGAACCAAATACATTGAACAAAGAGCCAGGCTGATAAGAACACCAAAATGTCTCAAAATTTGCCAGTCTTGGGGCTCCTTCTCAGTGGAAACCCCACCTAGGATCTTATGTAACCCAGGCTGAGCCTCGGGTTACAAGTGTATGCCACCATGTCTTTTTTTTTTAAAATTATTTTTATTCATTTGCAAGCAGAGAGATAGAAGAGAGATAGAGAGAATGGGCGCACCAGGGCCTCCAGCCACTGCAAACAGACTCCAGATGCATGCCGCACCTTGTGCATCTGGCTTTACGTGGGCATTGAGGAAATGAACTCAGGTAGTT
The DNA here is from genome assembly GCA_004024765.1 of Zapus hudsonius. Taxonomy (NCBI): domain Eukaryota; kingdom Metazoa; phylum Chordata; class Mammalia; order Rodentia; family Dipodidae; genus Zapus; species Zapus hudsonius. The sequence goes on from PVHP010007449.1 coordinate 23,325, forward strand.
AGGCTTTGTAGGCAAGCATAACTGCTGAGCCATCTCTTCAACCCCCACCATGTCTTTTTTTAAAAAATATTTTTATTCATTTTCAAGCAGAGATACAGAGAGAGAGAGAGAGAGAGAGAGAGAGAGAGAGAGAGAGAGAGAGAGAGAGAGAGAAAACAAGCGCAAGCGCACCAGGGCCACCACCTTGTGCCTAAGGCCCTGGGTTCAATTCCCCAGTACCCACATAAGCCAGACTCAAAAGGTGGTGGCCCTGGTGCTCTCTCTCTGTATCTGCTTGAAAATGAATAAATAAAATATAAAATAAAATTATTTAAATAATAATAATATATACACATAAAAAAATCAGGAAGGCATACAAAAGCACAGAGAAGCCTAGAGAGATGTCTCAGCAGTTAAGGCGCTTGCCTGCAAAACCTAAGGACCCAAGTTCGATTCCCCAGTAACCAAGCAAAGCCAGATGCACAAAGTGGCGCATGCATCTGGAGTGTGTTTGTAGGTGCTGAAGGCCCTAGTGTACTCATTCTCCACCCCCCTTCCTTGCAAATAAATAAAATATATATTTTTTTAAAAAGCACAGAGAAGCCGGGCGTGGTGGCGCACGCCTTTAATCCCAGCACTCGGGAGGCAGAGGTAGGAGGATTGCCGTGAGTTCAAGGCCACCCTGAGACTACATAGTGAATTCCAGGTCAGCCTGGGCTAGAGTGAGACCCTACCTCGAAAAACCAAAAAAAAAAAAAAAAAAAAAAAGCACAGAGAACACAATTTGAAAGCCTGCAAAATCCTTGCATCTAGGGAAATTTCTGTCAATCTCCTGGTTTATTTCACTTAAATTATCAAAGTACACTGTGTGCATATTTTATTTTTACATGTACTTTCTTTAAACTGGAGTAAAATTATAGAAGCACATTGTGTACGAAGTGTATCTTTACGCGTATGCTCTTTAAAATAGTCTTACCTTATCTGGTTTTATTTAGCCTGCGCAGCATGGTTCACAATACATAGGCATTTTTCTTGTTGATAATATCTCAAAATATGACCTTTTGCGTATGTGGGCACATATACATGGGTGCATGTGGAAGCCAGAGGCTAACGGTGGGTGCTTTCTTCTCTAAGAAGCTCACCAATTCAGCTGGACTCACTAGTGCACAGCCCAGGGACCTTCCTGTCTCTCCTTCCCTGGCACTAGGATTGGAAGCAGGTGCCACAGTGCCCAGCTTTTAGAGCTCCAAACTCCGGTCCATATGCTTGCATGGCAAGCACTCTAACCACTGGGAAATCCTCCATGTCTTTACTGTGTAAACATGACTTTTCATAACTGTAAAGTATTCTATCTATTCTGATGTTTAGGTTTTGTACCCAAATCTCAGGTGAGTTTCTTTGAGTAGGAAAAGCCTACGACAACATCAGCGCTGGCTAAGTGCCCCCCCAGGATACTGCACCCCAGTTTACAGTGTCGGGTTCTTTAACTTGGGATGAGATTCTGAAGGTTATCAGTATGCAAGATCCTGGTAGTTAAAGTCTGTTCTGAAAGGCCACTGATTAAGTCTGTTTTACCCATCTCTAATTCAGTAGCCATTTCAACATCACCTTTAGCATTCACCTTACATCTTCCTAGAACATTCAACCCTGTTTTCACATACTAATTTTTTTGTTTTGTTTTTCGAGGTAGGGTCTATCGCTCTAGCCCAGGCTGACCTGGAATTCTCTATGTAGTCTCAGGGTGGCCTTGAACTCTCAGCAATCCTCCTACCTCTGACTCCCAAGTGCTGGGATTAAAGGCGTGTGCCACCACGCCCAGCTTTAATTTTGTTATTTTAGATCTACACATATATGAGATGAAAGTCTATAATCACAGGAAATGCATTTAGGTCACGTATAGCTGGGTTTCAAATGATTCATAGTAAGAGTATGAGAAAGGAGGAGTTTCTGACATCTAGAGAAACCATGGTGTCCCATTTTCCTGTTGGACATAAACATTAGCGTAGGTGAGGTCACCGTAAGACCATCACAGACAGACACAACAAGAACACTACAAACTTTTGTCTGAGCTTGGTTAAAAAACAAGGTCACCATGCACCCTACAAAACATCCCCCTCTCCTGGCTGACATGGGTGACTGCTGCTTCTCCACCAGCAATCCCTCGTGTCCCCAAGAGCTCCAGTGACACTCCACTCAAACACAGTGTCACCCTACATGTCAACACGGCCTCTAACACACCTCCTCCCGGGGCCCTGTCATGTGAGCCCTTCCCTGGCAAGCCATGAACCCAGCTTGCTCAACTCCAGGGGTGCGCCTAGTGGTCTGTGGCTGGCAATGGGTGGGGCCAGGGTGGGGGGAAGCCAGTCATATCACCCAGGATGATATTTGTAAACAGACTAGCAGAAGCTAGCCTGGAGCTATTTAAGTGCTATCGTCCACATTGCCTACATTCCTAGAAGGAGAACTACTTGGCCAGGAGAGAAAAACATGGGAAATACTCTTATCTTTATCTTGCAGGTTAAATACTTGCAAAATACATAAAGGCAAGGGGCTAGGGAGATGACTTCATGGTTAAAGTAGCTTGCCTGCAAAGCCTACTGGCACATAAAGCTAAATTCAAAAAGTAGCAAATGTTAATACACAAAATGGGAGGAAAAGATGATGACACTGAAACAAAACAGAAACTAACTGAGAGGGGGAGGGGATAAGGGGGAGGGGACGGAGTCATACTGGTTTACGGTCTATAATTCAATAAAAAGTTTTTTTCTAAGTGGCAAAAGAATTTGGTATTCCCAATGCAGTGGCAAGAGACCCTGGTGTGCCCTCCAAATAAATAAACAAATAAACAACTTATTCTCACATGTGATCTAGGCTTCAGTTTTACTAGTGCAAATACTGCCAATTTCAGAAGTCTTACTCCATTTGTAATAAAATATCAAGCAAGAATATATATTTATACAGTCAAGCTTGGTGTATAATCCCAGTCTTTAATCCCAGCACATGAGAAGCAGAAGTAGGAGGATTGCCATGAGTTCGAGGCCAATTTGAGATTACATAGTGAATTCCAGGTCAGCCTGGGCTAGAGTGAGACCCTACCTCGAAAAACAAACAAACAAAAAAGAATACATATTTATACGAATGTACACTAGTTATCCCTAAGATCAATGCCTAGTATAGGCAATTTAAAAAGTTAAGAAGTGTACAAAACTCTGTGTAAAAACAATACAAGGGGCTGGGGAGATAGCTGGGTAGTTAGGAACATTTGCTTCATAAGCATGAGTCTGGGTGGGCCGGAGCTCACTTGACTCCCCAGAACCCACCTAAAAAGCTAGGCTGAGCTGAGTGTAGCAGCCCACACCTTTAATTCCAGCATTTAGGAGGCAGAGTTAGGATTGCCATGAGTTCAAGGCCAGCCTGGGACTAGAGTTCCAGGTCAGCCTAGACTATACTGAGACCCTACCTTGGTGTGTGTTTTTTTGGGGGGAGGTAGGTATTGCTACACATAGCTGTAAGCCTAGCCTATAGGGGTGGGTGGGCACTAGGTCACTGGTTAATTGCTGGTGCTTGCAGACCGAAAAATGGCAGCTCTGAGTTGAGGGAGAGACCCTGTCTCTAGAGGTATGTGGATGAGCAAGAGGTAGGCTTCCACATTCATGCGCACAGCACACACACACCTGCACACACGCATGCAGACACCAGATATAATGCGTCACATCACGCACACAAAAACGCAGACACAATGGCTATACAGTTTCAGTAGTTCTATATATTTTTGTAGTTTAAATTTTTTATTTTTTATTTTATTTTATTTTATTTTTTGGTTTTTTGAGGTAGGGTCTCGCTCTAGCCCAGGCTGACCTGGAATTCACTATGTAGTCTCAGGGTGGCCTTGAACTCACGGCAATCCTCCTTCCTCTGCCTCCCGAGTGCTGGGATTAAAGGCATGCGCCACCACGCCCGGCTCTAAATTTTTTAAAAATTTATTTTCACGTATGAGTGTGTACGCTGTGATGTTATCAGCATGTGTACACACCTCTCTGAAGACCTGTGTTCAAATTCTCCTGGGTCCACATCTGGAAATATAATTAACTGCTGGGTCACAGGGTAATTGTTTTTAACTTTTTTGTTTTTCAAAATTGGGTTTCACTGTAGCCCAGGCTGACCTGGAATTCACTTTGTAGTCTCAGGCTGGCCTCGAACTCATGGCAATCCTACTTGCCTCCTGAATGCTGGGATTAAAGGCATGTGCATTTAATTGTTTTTAATTTTTTTTTTCGAGGTAGGGTCTCTCTCTAGTCCAGGCTGACCTGGAATTCACTATGTAGTCTCAGGGTGGCCTTGAACTCATGGCGATCCTCCTACCTCTGCCTCCTGAGTGCTGGGATTAAAGGCGTGTGCCACCTCATCCGGCTTCTCGTTTTTAATTTTTTTTTTAAATTTTATTTATTCATTTTCAAGGAGAGAGAGAGAGAGAGAGAGAGAGAGAGAGAGAATACACCAGGGCCACCACCTTGTGGGTCTGGCTTATGTGGGTCCTGGAGAATTGAACCCAGAGCCTTAGGCACCAGAGGCAAGTGCCTTATCCTCTGAGCCATCTCTCCAGCCCTCGTTTTTAATTTTTTGAGGAGCCGCCATAATTTTTTTTTTGTAAAGGCTACATCACTTCACCTCCCCACCAGCAGTTCAGAAGATTCCTCTTTCCATATCCTCCTCACCACTGCCTTCTCTCTCTTCCTAAGTGTCTGTCCTGACATCGTATAAGGTAACGTCCTGTACTGGGGTTTTGACTGGCATCTCCTCAATGCCAGACCTTACCTAGCTTTATTATTGGGCACCTGCACCTTTGTGTATCTATTCTAGTCTTTTACACATTTCCCGCCCCCCACCCCAGACCAGGCTGGCCTCGAACTCCTGGGCTGAAGCAGTTCTCCCAGCTCAGCCTCCTGCGCTCTCCCTTGACTGGAAAATGCCAGGTAAGACCAAACAAAACCCATTTAGAAGTTTGCTCTTTCTGGCTTGAACTTTTAGGGAGGATTAGAATAATTAAATATTGTAGCTCATAAGCTTTCCTTACAAATCTAGCATACTCTAAACTATGTGGGGGTAAAATAAACATAGCCAGAGGATACTTACTGGGAATAAGAAGTTTGGTAGGATCTTAAAAGGTGCTCATGGCCGAGCCACAAACAGCCCTTAAGCTACTTTTGTGACTGTCCATGACCAGTAAGTACATTTCACTAGCTGTGAAATGACCTCAAGGCTCAGAGCTATGGGATAAAACAATGCTTCCATTCAAAATAAACATCAAAGTAGGAACGAAGCCCACACTAATATCAGGCAACAGCACGCATTTTGCTTTTAATAATGTCCTGTTCCCATAGGGCAGAGCTCACACATATGTTGGCCAGGACTTCCATTCTTGAACCTGACTGGGGCTGTTTTACACCTAAGACCTGACGTAATTTCAATCTTTGAGTCCTGCTTCTTACTGACTGCAAATGCTTTAATCCCTGGGCACCTCAGTTTCTTCATATGTAAACAAATCTCCAAAACAAACAAAAGCAAACACGGCTGATTATAGTAGGCACCCAGTGACTCGAACAGACATTTTGCAAAAGAAAATACCCAAGTATCTACTAAGCACAAGACGCTCTCAACATCATTAGTCACCAGAGAAATGTGAACAAAAATCAAAACGCAATCCACTTCATACCTACTAAGAGGGCTAAAATTTACAAAACGGGCAATATTGGAGCCGGGCATGGTGATGCACGCCTTTAATCCCAGCACTAGGGAGGCAGAGGTAGAAAGACTGTTGTGAGTTCAAGGTCAGCCTGAGACTACATAGTGAATTCCAGGTCAGCCTGGGCTAGAGTGAGACCTTAGCTCTAAAAAAAGAAAAAAAAAAAAGAACAATACTGAGTGTTGGTGATGATGTGAAAATCTGACCTCATGAATCCCTGGTCACTTTGAAAACCAGCATGGCCCACTTTATTAAAATACGCACTTGCTATTTGACCAGTACGTTCACTCAACCCAAGTAAGTGAATGCCCATGGAATATTATTCCCAACACACCTACATTATTAACTCTTCTCAAGGCTGTGAGCAAATGATCTGACCAGAAGCCACTTAAGGGAGGAAGAATTTGCTCCAGGTTAGAGCCGTGGACAGATATAAACATCGTGTGAGTACAGTTGTGCACACACATGCACACTGTGTAATGTGTGTTTATTTTCACTGTGGTTTTCGGTCAATCTCGTTCTACTTCACATCCTAGAGTATGTCTCTGTCCCACAAAGCGACAGCAATAACACGAGGGGCTGAGGGGATGGCTCCGTGAAGTCATGCTGGCTTCCCAAGCATGATGAACTGACTTCAGATCCCAGAACCCACACAAAATGCCAGGTTTGGAGGCATGCGCCTACCTGTCCTGTCAGTGCTGGGGGAGGTGGAGACAGAGATCCTGGGCTACTGGCTAGTCTAGACAAGTTGGCGAGCTCTAGGCTGATCAAGAACCACTGTCTCAAAAAAAAGGAGAGTAATTGAGGAAGACACCCAGCTTTGAACTGTGGCCTCCACAGGTATGCATGAGAACTCGGACCCACGCACAGTAAGAACATGCACGCCCACACACGTACTCACCAACACGAAAAGGGTGGGGGGGGGGTGGAGCCAGGCCGCTTTTGGAAGTGAGGTGAGAGAAATGGGGTAAATAAGGTAGAAGTCCAGGGACTTTTTGTTTTTTGGTTTTTCGAGGTAGGGTCTCACTCTAGCCCAGGCTGACCTGGAATTCACTATGGAGTCTCAGGGTGGCCTTGAACTCATGGCGATCCTCCTACCTCTGCCTCCGGAGCACTGGGACTAAAGGCATGTGCCACCATGCCCAGCTCCAGTGACTTTTTAACCCTTTACTCATGACATGGAGGACAGCAGGGATATCAGGGAGGCAGAGGCCAGGTAGATCATATCCTGTTTCCTCTGTCAGACCCATGCAGAATTAGCAGTTCAACTAGGTAGGGAGCCAGAAAGGGGGAGTCAGTCAGCCCTGAGCCATGGTGGTTTTATTTCCTGACTTAGTCTAGGAATGAGCTAAAACTACTTGTGGCAGATAAGAAGAGAGATCAGGAGATAAAAGCACTTTGCTATGCAAACATGAGCACCTAAAGCTATGTGTAGCCACACATGTGCCTGTCACCCCAGTGTTGAGGTAAATGGAGACAGGACGACCCTTGGGGGTCGCCAAAAAACAGTGAGCTACAGGGTCAGTGGAGATCCTGTCCCCAGGAAATTAAGCTGAAGCGTGACAGAGGAGGACATCTGACATCCTCTTCTGGCCTCCACATACATATGAATTTATGTATTTAGTTTTTTATTTTTATTTATTTATTTGCAAGCAGAGGGAGAGGAGGGGAGAAGAGGGGAGGAGAAGAGAAGATAGACAGAGAGAATGGGTGCTCCAGGGCCTCTAGCCACTGCAAATGAACTCCAGATGCATGTGCCACTTTGTGCATCTGTCTTTACTTGGGCACTAGAGAATCGAACTCGGGTCTTAAGGCATGGTAGGCAAGCACCTTAACCGCTGAGCCATCTCTCCAGCCAACATTCATGTTTTAAAATAACAACCTCATGTTAACATAAATCACTAAATTTTATAAAATTATTTTCCGAAGAAAAAATAAAATATGGTGAAGAGCTATCATTTTCTTTTTCTTTCTTTTTTTAAAGATCCAGGTTGGCCTTGAAGTAAGTATACAGGATGACCTTGGACTTCGGATGCTACCTCTACCTCTGAGTGCTGGGAATGTAATCATGTGCTACCATGCCCAGGGCTTCATGCATATTAGCCAAGCACACTCTCAACTCAGATAAGTCCCCAGTGCTGAATGGTTGGTTAAAAGCTAACCTGAACTCATCTTGTCTGCTTCTGCTTGAAGAATGTGGAAACCCCAACCCCATGGGGATAGGAAGAGGTAGGAGAATGCTGACTTTTCAGATAACTAACTCTGAGAAGCCCTGAATCAAAAGTGGACATGCAGTTTCAAAAGGTTGGTTGTAATATGGAATATGAAAGCACAGAAATGGAATTCTTCATTTCTTAAAATACTTTTGTTTATATATTTGCAATCAGAGAGATGTAAGAGACAAGACAGACAGAGTGAATAGGCACACCAGGGCCTCTAGCTACTGCAAACGGACTCCAAATACCTGTACCACCTTGTGCATCTGGCTATATGTGGGTACTGGGGAATTGAACTCCAGTAGTAAGGCACTGCAGGTGAATACCTTAACCACTAAGCCATCTTTCCAGCCCACAAATGGACTTCTTTATGCTGTGCAAAACCCATTTGTCTGCCTAGCTTATAATTTGAATGGACTGTTTGTCCATACTTGATAACTTGCACTGGTCACTTGAAAAATAATGGTCCACTGGCACAGCTATTCCCAATTGTGACACTTTTCACCGTGTAAGACAAAAAGGTCACCAAACTCATCAGAAAAGTTTTTTTTTTTTTTAAATAAGTTTTAGGAAGCTGTCAGGCTCAAAGTGGCACATACAAATTACTCAGAACTATAATTTTTACTTGAAAAAATGGCAATGAATATTGTCAGCTATTTTCTTTGATGTGACCGGCTCAGGAAACTACTTGACAAGTCTGAATAATCTTAATCTGTCCTTTCCAGTAAAAAGGTGTTTCATCATAAGGGTGAGTAGTTCAGCTCAACTAAAGCAAGCACAGCTTCCCGGGTGACAGAGCACAGGAGGGCCGTGTGTGCTCGCTGTCTGTCACAACGCAGACACACCGTGTGATAACTCACCTATTTGTGAAGACCTCAAGTGAAACTGGCCTTTCCGCCCCCTGTGCAAACATTGAGTGAGAGGCAGTGATAATGACATCATAGCACTGTTATGAAAATAAGTGACATTATAGACCCCAAGAAGACTTCAAGGACTCCCCTGGGTCAGACATGGCACACTACTGCTCTAAGTATCGATGTCAGACACATTCCACTGCTTCTATGTAATAAAACAGCAGCACGTCGAAGAACATCCATGGCACAAAATAGCCTCTCTTACCTTTGCCAAGACTGAAAACAAATGGTTCGTTTCTATCATGACTGGAATCAAACTTCTTTCCGTTTGACAGTTTTCCTTTGTAATGGACGTAAACTTTGTCACCAATCATTGGCATTTCCTCACTATTCCCCATTCTTTTGATAATCTAGAAAAGATAAACGTAATAAAAAAGAGGTGGAATTATTTTTTACTTATGATCCAAGAATAAAAGGATAGCATAGGTCATTCTATGTCACCTGGACAGATTTGCAGACATACTGTCTGTTAGAACCCTGTCCTCCACTAATATTTTATGTTACATTGAACTTATTGATTGATTGATTGATTGATTGATTGAGATAGGTCTCACTCTAGCCCAGGCTGACTTGGATTCACTATGTAGTCTCAGGGTGGCCTCGAACTCACAGTGATCCTCCTACCTCTGCCTCCCGAGTGCTGGGATTAAAGGCATGTGCCACTACACTTGGCAAACTTTATTTCTTATCACAATAATCCCTTAAAATAATTTCTCAGAGGCAGAGGCAGGAGGACCATTGTGGGAGGCCAACCTCGCTACAAAGTCAGTTCTTAGTCATCTCAGGCTACATGGTGAGACCCTGTCTCAAATGAAACAAAACCATCAAAAAAGAATTAGCCACAAACCTTGCTCCAGCTAGTTTACTGACTCATACACTCTGACACTAAAACCTTTCAAAACAGATTTGTGGGCTGGAGAGATGGTTTAGCAGTTAAAGCATCTGCCTGCAAAGCAGAAGGACCCGAGTTTGATTCCCCAGTGCTCACGTAAAGCCAGATGCACAAGGTGGCGCATGAATCTGGAGTTCGTTTGCAGTGGCTGGAGGCCCTGGTGCACCCATTCTCCCTCTGTCTGGCCTCTCTCTCTCTCTCTCTCTCTCTCTCTCTCAAATAAATAAATAAGATATTTTTTTTAAAAACCAGACTTGTGACCTACCTAATCTGTATACAAACTGCATCAAGCCAAGAAGCCTGTTGGACTCTTAAAAACAGCCAATAGGAGGGCAAAAGCAAAGTCTCAAAAGTGTGGTTTTATTACTGTCTTCCATTGCTACATGGTCACTTATAAATACATTTGCCAGTTTGCTAGTTTGGTCTAATTTCAGAAAGCCCAATCAATACTCTGACTTAAGAGTTACTTCTATTATTTGAAAAGTCCTCCATCTGTAAAAACCATTAGTTTCATCACACAATTTGATGTGACATTCAATGGCTCACTCCAAACTGAAAATATTTAGCTATCGTAAAAATCCAGTGTATCTATTTTGTTCTTGGCAGAGCAAGCCACTAATGCAGTTGGTCAGTTCTTGGGAAAGAAAATTCAATCCAGGCGTGTGGTGGTGCAATTTACTCTGTCAATCATTGATGCCAAATGAATCATTTTCAGTAGCCAGCACAGGACCCTAGCTAACACACAAGGAACATCTTTTTTTTTTTTTTTAGGGTGGTGGTGGAAGGTTTGAGTTTTTACTCAAAGAATTCAAGTACTTGTTTTTAAATTCTTGGAGATGTGTCCCCAACCCCACCCCACATAAACAGCACATAAACACTGTGGATTTAAGATTCCTCAACTTTCTAAGCTCAAAGCCCAAACATTCTTTAAAGGAGAAGTGGCACTACTGTTCTAGGATCTCAAAATAAAACAGACAATACCCCCCAAAAAAACAAACACCCCAAAAAAGATTTCAAAATGACTAATCTAACAGAGGGAGGCCATTTTTCTTTTCTTTTCTTTTTTTTTTTTTTTTTTTTTTTTGGTTTTTTGAGGTAGGGTCTCGCTCTAGTCCAGGCTGACCTGGACTTCACTATGTAGTCTCAGGGTGGCCTTGAACTCACGGTGATCCTCCTACCTCTGCCTCCCAAATGCTGGGATTAAAGGCATGCGCCACCACGCCTGGTCGGTTTCTTTTCTTTCCTCCCCCCCTTGTGTATTGTTGCTGAGGGGAGCAATATCTCTGGGTAGAGGAGAGAGAGGAGGGAAACAGGGACACATTCACAAGACTTGATATACAATGTATATACGTATTCATAATAAAGACATAAAAAATAAAAAAAGGAAAGGACACAATTTTCTAAAAGTGGTCTCACTCATGAGCTGCATGGGCGTCTGGGGCCCAGGTACAGCACTGGGCACTAGAAGTCAACACCTGGACAGATGGCATGCCCCCCCCCCACTGTGGCATCACCTCAGCAGGAGAAGCGTGTGCCTAAGCCTGAATTTGTCTTAAAGCTAGAATCTGGTTTTAATTCATTTGCAAAATGAAAATCTCAATTTTATCTTTCTGGATAATTATTAACTTTCCAAATCTGCCTTTAACATATATGTCATAACAGACACAGACACAGACACACACACACACACACACACACACACACACACACACATAAAAGATTACTCTGTGACAGCCGGGCGTGGTGGCGCACACCTTTAATCCCAGCACTTGGGAGGCAGAGGTAGGGGGATTGCAGTGAGTTCAAGGCCACCCTGAGACTACATGGTGAATTCCAGGTCAGCCTGGACTAGAGTGAGACCCTACCTCAAAAAACCAAAAAAAAAAAAAAAAAAAAAAAAAAGATTACTCTGTGACAAGCAATGTGCTACTTTACCTTATCCTGATAACTCTCTCAGATCAGGGTTGTTATAATAACTTTCACAAATAGGAAACTTAATCTCAAAGAGGTAAACTGAAATGCCCTGGGTCACAGTTAGATCTATTCAAATTTTTGTTTGTTTGTTTTTGTTGAGGTAGGGTCTTGCTCTAGCCCAGGCTGACCTGGAATTCACTATGTAGTCTCAGGCTGGCCTTGAACTCACAGTAACCCTCCTATCTCTGCCTCCCAAGTGCTGGCACTTTGATCTATTTAATCTTAACCAAAATCTCCATGGTGAGCATGAGGGTCTAGTCTATAATCATAAACTGAAATGTTATGATTTACGGGCTTCAAATCTCAGACATTTATATGAACCCAGAAATCCCTGTTATTAGATTTAGGACACAGCAGGGTTCTGTGGTTTTTTAAAAAATATTTTTATTTTATTTATTCATTTTCAAGCAGAGAGAGAGAGAAAGAGAGAGAGAGAGAGAGAGAGAGAGAGAGAGAGAGAGAGAGAGAGAGAGAGAGAGAGAGAATGCACCAGGGCCACCACCAGGGCTTATGTGGGTCCTCAGGAATTGGACCCGGGGCTTTAGGCACTGGAGGCAAGTGCCTTAACCGCTGAGCCATCTCTCCAGCCCGGGTTCTGTGGTTATTATTCGTTTGTTGATGTAGAGGTGCTGGGAATCACATCTTGGTTCTTGCGCGTGCAAGGCAAGTGATGTACCTTCCCAGCCTTAGGACGTTACATGTTGTCCTCTCTAAAATGCCACTGGGCTAGTGTTGGGAGGTGAGGCTTTCAGGAGGCACTTGGGCCATTACGTGGGATTCTCAAAGAGGTACTGAACTGATTCTAAGAACATGCTAGAAAGCTAGTCTACCCCTTGTTTTGTTCTCTTCCAAATGTGCCTGCCCACCCTTCTGCTTTCTACCATGAATTGGGGATCTTGTTAGAAGCGAGCAGATACAGGCATCACGCTCTTGGACTTGCCAGACTCTAGAATTACGTAGCCAAAATAAGCATCTGTCCTTGACAAATCACCCAGTACTCTGTTACAGCACTCTTGGGGCCCGAGGCAAGCTGGGTGTCATGCTCTCTGGATGTGGGTAACGAAAAGACTGAGGACACCCCCAGACTTCCCACTGTCTTGAGAAGGATCTTGGAGTTTGGGCTGAGGAATTACAGATACGAGGCTGTAAAGCTCCCAGGAGGAAGATGCTATGATGTAAATCTATAGCATAAAGCCCTTTTTCTATAGTAAGTCCCCAAAATTTGGCTTAACGTGCAGCAAGCTCATAGGACTGACGTATAGTCAGGTGATCCATATGCAGAAGGCGTTCACATAAGCAGGAATACACAAAGCAAGCTCAAAAGTTCTTTTGCCGGGCGTGGTAGCGCAACACCTTTAATCCCAGCACTGGGGGGGGGGCACAGAGGTAGGAGGAGCGCCGTGAGTTCAAGGCCACCCTGAGACTACATAGTGAATTCCAGGTCAGCCTGGGCTAGAGTGAGACCCTACCTCGAAAAACCAAAAAAAGGAAAAAAAAACAAAACAACCCAGAAGCCCATTTGTTGGGGCTGCAGAGATGGTTAAGTGGTTAAAGGCGCTTTCTTGCCTAGGTTTAGCAAGATTCGTCAGATTGAAACAAGTTACTATTCACCATCTCTGATCTGGCATTAAAATCAAAACCTCATAGTTATCAAGACAAAACAAGAATCAAGCTGCAGGGTTTGGACTTGGTCTTGGCAAACATTAGCTGCCTCTTACACTCCATACGCCTGTGGCCTCACCTTTAGTACCCCTCTGTCTTTTTTGGAGGTAATATCTTCTCCCTGTGCAGCAACAGTGGCCGCTGGACCTTCTCCATTGTTCTTGGAGCCTTCATCAGTAGTCATTGTCTTTTCTAAATAGGAAACCTGCCAAGAAGAAACATGTTTTAGTCAGAGAAAATATCACTTTTTTTTTTTTTTTTTGTTTTTTGTTTTTTGAGGTAGGGTCTCACTCTAGTCCAGGCTGACCTGGAATTCACTATATAGTCTCAGGCCTCGAACTCATGGCAATCCTCCTACCTCTGCCTCCCGAGTGCTGGGATTAAAGGCGTGCACCACCACGCCTGGCTAAAATATCACTTTTTTATGCATTTTAAATAGTCCTGAGAACTGAGCT
>PVHP010007449.1:37259-56751 GCA_004024765.1 Zapus hudsonius
TGTTAGTAATTAGAGTTCTTACCAGCTACTGACATTTGCAACTCACTTAATCTTGCTGAGCTTTAGTTTCTAACTAGTCACTGCTCATGGTGTTACACAAGGCATTCAGAACGACAACAGGGCTGAAGGGATGGCTTAGTGGGTAAGGCATTTGCCTGCAAAGCAGAAGGACCCAAGTTCAATTCCCCAAGACCCACGTAAAGCCAGGTAACACATGTGTCTGGAGTTTGCTTACAGTGGTTGGAGACACATTTTCTCTCTGTATCTGCCTTTTTCACTCTCTCTCAACCCTCTCAAATAAATAAATAAAATAAATATACCTCGAAAATGTAAGCATTTGTCATCAGTAGAGCTTCTGTAGATTATACAGAATATATCTCCTGCTAGAAATACCTTATAGAGGGGCTGAAGAGATGGCTTAGCAATTAAGGCATTTGCCTGCAATGCAGAAGGACCAGAGTTCAATTCCCCAGTGCCCATATACAGCCAGATGCACAAAAGGGCACATGTGTCTGGAGTTCATTTGCAGTGGCTTGGAGGCCCTGGTACACCCATATTCTCTCTGTCTGCCTCTCTCTCTCTCTCTTTCTCTCAAATAAATAAATAAAATATTAGAAATACCTTATAGAGCAAGGGTACTGTGCTGTGTGTGTGGTGGCTCAGGCCTGTGTAGACACAAGAGGATTCAAGCTCAAGACCAACCTGGGCTACATAATGAGTTCTAGGTTGGCTTGGTCTGAGACCTTATCAAGAAGAGGAGGAGGAGAGAAAGAGAAAAGGAGAGGAGGAGGAGGAGGAGAAGAAAATAAAACAAAGCCTAAAAGCCTTCCAAATGAGGACGAGGCTCCTCCCTAAGCAGTGAGGTGTGGCACAGTCTGCTGCTGACCTGTTTCAGGTACACCTTCTGCAACTCGCTCTGGCAAAACCCACTCATTCCTCTCTGATAAAAGCCTGGGCTTCCATACCCATGCCTTGGCACCTCTCTCTTCTTCCCCTCAAATGCCAGCTCTATCATACCTGCTTCCACCATGTACATGGGGGGTGAGAGTAATTCTGTCCTTTTTCTTTTTGGGGGGCTGGCACTTCTGACAAATGGCAGTGCCAGGGTCTGACCAAGCACCCATTGGCTGAGTATCACCCACTGGTTGGAAAGTGGAGGGGATAATGGGAAGCCCAGGCAAGGAGCTATACTTCTGGAAAAATTTTTGTTTGTTTTTCAAGGTAGAGTCTCGCTCTAGCCCAGGCTGACCTGGAATTCACGATGTAGTCTCAGGGTGGCCTCGAACTCATGGTGATTTTACCTCTGCCTCCTGAGAGCTGGGATTTAAGGCATGTGCCACCACGCCCAGCTTCTTCTGGAAATTTGAAAAAAAAAATGTCTTTTTCACTTTTTAATAGGGGGGAGAGAGAGAGAGAGAGAGAGAGAGAGAGAGAACAGTATTGCCACTATAAATGAACTCCAGATCCATGTGCCACTTTGTGCATTGTAAACATGTGTACTGGGGAATCGAACCCAGGCTGTCAGGTTTTGCAAGAAAGCACCTTTAACTGCTGAACCACCTCTCCAGTCCCTCTTCAGGCAGTTTCATGTCCATACTTATAAGACATGCCTGCTGGACTTAAAAGGTTCTTGAGGGTAAAGGACACCTTGGAGCCAGGGATTTAGACTAGAACTTGGGGGGGGGGGTTCTTCCTTGGCTCCTAACAAGATGCTTGATATTAGCTACATTCATGTCCCTAAGCATTTTGTTTTTTTCAGAGCTGTATAATTATAATCTTAAATGCTTGGGCTGGGGATGTAGCTCAGTGGTAGAGCACTTGTTTAGCATGTGGAAGGCCCTGGATTAAATCCTCAGTACTTGAAAAAAAAAACAAAACAAAACGAAAAGCACAAAACTGCTTTCACAGGAAGATCTGAATTAAGTGGCATATGGTAATTTTAAATATATGACTTAAATATTAACTCCTATTACTATTATCAGACCAGTCACCTGACACTTTTTTTCATGCATGGCCAGCTAATGCTACCAGCAGGTAACAAAATACCTCTGGCCGGTGCCACAGTCACCTCCACACTGTTCCCCAGTTGAGCAAGGAAAAACAAGACTTGCCACTTCTGGGACCTGGGGAGATGGTTTAGCATTTAAAGGGACTTGCTTGCAAAGCCTGCCAGCCCAGGGTCAATTCCCAAGGCACCTGGATAAGCTGGGAGGAAAAAGTGGTACAAGTGTCTAGTGTTCATTTGTAGTACCAAGAGGACCTGACATGCCCATACACACACACATGTGCAAATGCATTTTCTAAAATTACCACTGCCTTTATATATATATATATATATATATATATATATATATATATATATATATATATATATATATATATATATATATTGTTTTTCGAGGTAGGGTCTCACTCTAGCCCAGGCTGACCTGGAATTCACTATGTAGTCTCAGGGTGGCCTTGAACTCACAGTGATCCTCCTACCTCTGCCTCCCGAATGCTGGGACTAAAGGCGTGCGCCACCACGCCCGGCTTAAAAAAATATTTTTATTTCTTTATTTGCAAGCAGAGAGAGATAGAAAGACAGAGAGAATGGGCCTCAGCCACTGCAAACAAACTCCAGATGCATACAGCACTTTTTGCAACTGGCTTTATGTGGGTACCGGGGAATCAAACCTGGGTGATCAGGCTTTGCAGGCAAGTAAGTGCCTTAACCACTTAGTCATCTCTCCAGCCCATCACTTCCTTTTGAGACGGGTTCTTACTATGCAGTCCAAAATTCGAGATCCTCCTGCCTCAACCTCCTGAATTGCTGAGATCACTGATGTATACCTACCCTACCTTGCTTGGCTAAGATCAACACTTCTGAAGTCATTGATTACACATTAGGCAAAGAACAGATGTGAGTCACTCCTGGGCTCTCTGTTTATACACTCAGATGCTTGTGAAAAACTGTCTTAGAGTTACACCTAGTAATTAGGCAACTGAAACATATAGAGCAGGGCGTTAACGCAGCTCCAAACAAGCTACGTGTCAGCAACCTGGTGTGCTCAGAGATCTTCAAAGGGAACACTCAAATCCAGGGGCTCAGCCCTGTGCTTTATTTCCCAGCACAGTTTATACCATGGATCCAAATGTCTGGCTCGGGGTAAGTGAAAGGCCAGAACAAATCGTTCTCAAACAAACAAGCTAGCTCTACATAATGCTGGGCTAGATAGATAATCAGCAAAATTGGATAAACGGGGTTGGTTCTCAGCTTCTGGAAACTTCTTGTCTATAACATAGTCTTCTGATGTGCAGGAACTTGTAGAAAGAAGGGTCCTTAACCACAGAGCTGATCTTTGAAGTATTTGGGGGGGGGGGAGGTCATAAACTGTATCCATAGGAAAATACATACATGCAAAAAAAAAATGTCCTGGGTTGCAGTGATATACTGACATTCATCAACAGATCCCATGATTTTTTTTTTTTGGGGGGGGAAGGGATTTCAAGGTAGGGTCTTGCTCTAGCCCAGGCTGACCTGGAATTCACTATTTAGTCTGATGGCAATCCTCCTACCTCAGCCTCCCAAGTGCTGAGATTAAAGGTGTGTACCACCACGTGGTACCTATCCCATGATTTTAAAAACACAAATTAAAACCTCCAGGTGAAAGTTTACTGAAAAAGACAGGCACACCATTTCCAAGTTCCACCCCACGATTATTGGCTAGAAAGTGAAATAAAGAGCCTTCCCAATTACTTCTTTTACTTCTTAAAACTGTGGGCATAAATAAATAGCCATCGCTGCTTACTGGGCTGCGCTGGCCAGTGGGGAAAACGGCTCCCTAGAACACCAGAAAGGGAACACACAGTTCCTTCTGTTATGGACATGCCAGATAAGCACTCACTCTGCAAAGCTAGTCAGCAAGCACCTGAGAGAGGAAAATGAGACGACGCTTAGTATTTCATCAGCAACAGGCTACCAAAAACTTCAGTTCAAGTAACCATATTATCAGATGCCCCAAATGAAAAGTTATTGACAAGCCTTAGCCACTGCTCATGTGTGTTAGTGATGGTCTGTTAGACTGTGGGTATCCTGCATCCGATCATACTGTTTCTTTCTTCTTCTTCTTCTTCTTTTTTTTTTTTTGGTTTTTCAAGGTAGGGTCTCGCTCTAGTCCAGGCTGACCTGGTATTCACTATGTAGTCTCAGGGTGGCCTACTTCAAACAAAAAAACACTTAAAAAAAAAAACTATTTGCAAGCAGAGAGGAAGAGAGAGAATGAACGGATACACCAAGGTCTTTTGCCACTACAAATGAACTCCAGATGCATGTGCCACTTTGTGCATTTGGCTTCACGTGAGTAGTGGGGAATCGAATCCAGGCCATCGGGCTTTGCAAGCAAGTGCCTTTAACCACTGACCCATCTCCCCAGCACTGGTATTTTCCCTCTTAATATGATTTTCCCTGTTTGGTCTCAGAGGTTGGAAGACAGTGAGCTCTTAATTTTCTTTCACAAAAGCAGTGCTCTTTGCGGTGGAACTGACCTGGAGGGCCTGTGCAGGTACTGGACAGGTATCCACAACTGCGCAAAACCCCCAGCCACTAAATCAGCATTTAGGTCTGGAAAACTCTAACAACTAGAAAATAAGAGAAGGGATGCGTCACTGACCAGGAATTCTAGGAGAATTCCTGGAAGTAGAAAGCAGCTGAGACGGAAAGAGAGAGAAGACAATCCCTTCCCTTTCCAGTATCAACGGGATCCTCTCCCTGGAGGTGCTGTGAGGCTGAGGCAGGGCATCAGAAGGGGCAGCAGTGGGCAGAAGTTCCCTGGGGAACATGTGAGGACCAGGACAGGAGCTGTGCTGGATCACAGAAGAAGGGTAGGTTTCTTGCCCTTGCAAGAACATGGTGAGTGTGGCTCCTAGCTAAATTTTTCTATGGGGAAAACATCCCAACATCCCAGTGCTCTGGGTCCCTGGAGTTCGGGTACACAAAGTGGTACCCAAATATCTATCTTCTTCCCCCAGCTCTGGAGGGGCTTTCACATCCTTCCTGGTCCTGTGCTTCTGCTGAAATGCTTTTACTGTGATTTCCTTTATTTCACTATCCTTGTTCTCCATTTCTGGATCCCACAGGACAGACCCTGGACATGCTAGCCTTCACCTTCAGGTTTCTTGAGCATTTTTCTAACCTGGGCTAACATTCAGTTCACCTGTGGGGCTTTTCAATTTTCTTGGTTTTTCGAGGTAGGGTCTCACTCTAGCCCAGGCCGAACTGGAATTCGCTCTGTAGTCCCAGGCTGGCCTTGAACTCAAGGTGATTCTCCTACCTCTGCCTCCCCAGCACTGGGATTAAAGATGTGGGCCATGGTGCCCAGCTTTGTGGAGCTTCTTTTAAACAAGCCACTGACTAGGCTGGAGAGATGGCTCAACAGTTAAGGCACCCACCTGCAAAACCTGATGACACAAGTTCGATCCCCCAGTGCCCACGTAAAGCCAGATGCATAGAGTGGCGCACGTATCTGGAATGTGTTTGCAGTGGCTGGAGTGTGGGGAGCTGCTTTCTGTGCCTTAACTGCGTCGAGGCCATTTTGAGGGTCTCTGCCATTTTCTCTACTAACCAAAGCTAAGTTTTGGGTCTTCATTGACTGACCTGCAGGCCGGGTCACTGGAGGCTCTGGCGCACCCATTCTCTCTCTGTCTCTCCTCTCTCTGCTTGCAAATAAACAAGTAAAAATATTTTCAAAAAGCTACTGAGGCATGAACTCCATTGTCCGAGAGCCTGGGGTGCACGGGCTGGCATGGGGAGGGGGTCTAGGCAGAAGAAGCCACAGAGCAGCAGGTGGTTCGTGTGCAGCCTGGTGTAGCTGGGACCACTGGGCATGCCTCTCCTTCCTTCCTCCTTGTCACTTTGCTTTGTATTCAGAAAGATTTTCCTCGAACAAAATTTGACATCAGCACTTGGTTCTCAACTATCCAATCGTTTAGTCAAGAGATTTGAAGAACAACTCTATGCTCTTTCATGACTTGACGGCTCACTTTCCGTAGAGCTTGGTCTTTATTTGGTGTGTAAAATTTTCTTTCAAGTTTTTCTGAAGATACTACTTAGAGTAAAATAGGACATTTTAAGGGCTGGAGAGATGGCTTATGCTTAAAGCACTTGCCTGTAAAGCCTAACGGCCTGGGTTCGATTCCCCAGCACCCACATAAGCCAGATACACAAAGTGGTACATGCATCTGGAGTTCGTTTGCAGTGACTGGAGGCTCTGGTGAGCCCATTTTCCCCTCTCTCTCTCTCTCTCTCTCTCTCTCTCTCTCTCTCTCTCTCTCTCTCTCATCTATCTTTCTGTGCAAATAAATATTTTTTTTTAAAAATAGGACATTTCTTATAAGTATTTGGGTAAAAGTTGTTTTAAGGTAGGGGGGAGTTTGGGGATTTAGCTCTGTGAAAGTTTGCTTGCCTAGTAAGCACAAGACCCTGGATTTGATCCCAGGGAGCAATGTGGTGACTCTGTGTTCCCTAGTGTCTCCCGAAGGCTTACGACAATGGTAAAGGCGGAGAAGGTAAGAGTTAGAAGTAGGAGAAAGGTGAGTATCGGAGCGAACAGAGGGGGAACCTATCAAGACACCAAAGAGGTAGACGGGCGAGATGTCTGGCGTTCACATGAGGCTTCTAAAGAACTTAAGAACTGCGGGGAAAGAGGAATGAGAGCAAACGTTCAACCAGAAGGAACCAGGCATGCTTAGATATGCAGGGGAAGAGTCAAGGGAAAACGAAAAAGTAATAAATGGAGAAAAGGAAGAGCCAGAGCCAGATTTCCTCACCAATTAAACATTGACAGGCTGCTTAAGGTAAAGCTAAATTAATGGTGTAGTTAAATGAAAGTATTCCCACAACTGGAGGCTCATGGAAATGTATAAACTTGGCAAAAGTAGACTCTAAAAAATATGTGGTTTGTGAAAAGGGTAAGATAAATCTATAATCATTAAATTTGGCGTTTAAGCATTAAAAACATCCATTAAAAACAACTGGATTGGAAAAGAAATCCTGTAACTGTTCAGCCATTTAAAAAGTATACCACTAAGGTTAAGAAATTATATCCCTATACATGGTACCCAGGGCTGGCTTGGTCTTCTGGAACATTCACGTCAGCTTGTGGGGAACACGTGCAACACAGACTGTTAACACAGAATCACTATCTGTGGCAACCAATCACGTAGATTACATAGGCATTACATACAACATGCCAAAAGTCTCTTCATCACTGCTCTCCCTTAGGATTAAGACAGCTAAAAATACCATTAACGTGAAACAGGTGAGGCATTACTCATTCTAGGTAAACAATTTGGTAATCTTGACCTGAAAAAGTAGAAACTATGAAGTGATGGCAAGTGCAGAAAAACTTATAATATGAGCCTATTTTTAGACGAGTATGTGTGTATTTGCTTATATGTAAACCAAGAAGTCTGCCAAGATACCTAGCAAGCAACCCCACAGCTAAAACCTCCAAGAATATGATTTGGCAGCAGGTGTGTTGGTACACACCTGCGACCCCAGCACCTGGGATCAGGAGTTTGAGGCCAACCTAGGCTAACACGAGACCCTGTCACAAAAGCAATGACAAGAATAATTATTATTTATTGAGGAGGAATGGGGATTATAAGCAGTTTTCTTCAATTTCATTTTTTAAATTATAATAGCTTGGAGTCCAGGCATCGGGACATTTTCTTTCTGTTCAATTTAACCCGACATGTTGGGAATGCCTGCTGAGAAAGAGAACCCTGGCTGGGCATATGAAGCGGTCTGAGACAGGACCTGAAGTGAGGACAGAAGTCTTAGCGCTTGTTACATACTGGGAAGGAAGCATCTCATTCTACATGGTAATTAAGATACAAGAACAGCTTCTATTACTACTGAGCATATCAAGCTACCCCTCTCCCCAGGGACCGGGGTTTGAACCCAGGGCCTCATGTATGCTAAGCAAGTGATATCCCAGCCTGGTTCTCAAGCTTTTAATGTCCACACTTCTGGTTCTTTTGGCAGCAGAGCCAAAGCCAGCAATATTAAACCACGCTCAATTAAACAGATCTATAGCAGTTTATAAAGCTCTGCAATCACTGAACCACCCTTCCTTCAAGGCCATACCATTGCTCAACTAAATCCTTTGCTGTCCTCTCGTCTGCTGAAGAGAGCACTTGAACTTTTCCTTAGTCCTTTTTTTTTAATATTTTATTTATTTATTCATTTTCAAGCAGAGAGATACAGAGAGAGAGAGAGAGAGAGAGAGAGAGAGAGAGAGAGAGAGAGAGAGAGAGAGAGAGACCGAGAGCACCAGGGCCTACCACCTTGTGGGTCTGGCTTATGTGGGTCCTGGGGAATTGAACCCGGGGCCTTAGGCACTGGAGGCAAGTGCCTTAACCGCTGAGCCATCTCTCCAGCCCCCTTAGTCCTTTCTTGACTTTATATAGTACTCTGATCTCTCCCCAGCTACACTGGGCTTCACATCAAGTCATGAAACTCCTTAGCTCAAAGGTATGTGTGTTAGGAATACCTGCTAGCAATTCTCAATATTGTTTCACACCTCTTCCTGAATGAAACCTCCATCTCATTTATTTACTTATTTACTTACTTATTTTTGAGATAGGGTCTCCTGTATCCTAGGCTGCCCTCTAACTCACTCACTGTGTAGCCAAGATGACCTTGAACTTCTGATACAACCCCCAGATGCTGGGACTAAAGGATGAGCCACCACACCATGTTTATGAGGTCCTGGGGATCGAACCCAAGGCTGTTATATTCCTCCAGTCTTGTCGAGGCAGGGTTTCAACTCCTGATCCTCCTCCCTCCCTCCACCTCTCAAGAGCTGGGGTTACAGGTAGGAGCCACCTCGCCCAGCTCAAACCTCTACTTCTCCTCTAGACAGAAAACTTCCCAGAACAAAGCTCTGGTTTCCTCTCTCGAGCTGAGTGTGGACATGTGACTAAATGCTGGTCAACAGGATGGAAGCCAAGAATTCTCCTTGAAGGATGGAGCAGCTAGCTCAGGGGAGAAGACTCTGAGGGAACGTGTGAGTCAAAAGCTGCAGAATAGGAGGAGCAATCGCCCACACAGCCAAGTGTTGGACTGGAGCCACAGCGGGAGCTCTTGCCAGCATGTCCGAGGCGGGGGCTGGATCCAGAGCACGGAACACTGAGCACCTACTATGTGCCAGGCTCTATTACAGTAAAAGAAGCTGGATCTGTGCGGCACTCACATGGGAAAGGTAAACATAGGAGGACTGAACCTCCGTGACTCGGCCACACATTTGACAGAAAAATCCATTTTCTACCTGGTGCCGCAAGATGGCTAAAAACTTTGGTTCAGGTTTGCTGCTGGGTTAGGAGAGGTCAACGAAGTGACAGCTGAGTCTCTAGATGCTGGCCCTGCAGAAGGATACGCCCATTCTTGAACCTCCCCCACTTGGTACAGTAGATGGCACAGATGATGGTTAATCTCTGGTTGTCAATTTGATAGGATTTAGAATTAGAATCTCCATGGAAACGAAATCTCTCGGCATGTGGGTCAGGGATTTTTCTAGCCTGGAAGGAGGCAAGTGCGGGTGGGGGTCCACTCTAACTGTGGGAGGCACCATTCCATGGGGTAGGGGTCCTGCACTGTGTAAGAAAGAAGAAAGCTAGCGAAGCATATGCAGCATCCAACCCTCTCTACCTCCTCCCTCCCTCCCTGCTGCTGTGAAGATGTGGCACTGGTTTCCCTGCCCCTGCTGTGCTTCTCCTGCCTGCAGAGCCTAATGAGCAGAGTTCTATTCTCCAGTGCCCACATCAAGCCAAACGCAAAAAGTGGTGCATGCGTCTGGCAGAGGCTGGAGGCCCTGGCACGCCCATTCTCTCTCTCTCTTTCTCTCTCTCTCTTGCAAATAAATAAATAATAAATTTTAAACTGAAGGCTGAGGAGCTGGCTAAGGGGGATTAAGCAAGGCCCATGTGCATAATCCAGGAACCTCTCTCCATCTCAGTTTAATCTTATCCACACCTGTGAAGTTCCTTCTATCCCAGGAATCTTGAGGATTACAATTGAGACCTTTGTTTAAAGAAATTATTTATTTGATGGGAGGGGGGCGTGCGTACGGCTGCATTGTGTGGAGGTCAGAGGACAACTTCTGGGTCATTCCTCGCCTTCTAACCTCACAAATGAAATAGGGGAGGGTAAATTAAGAAAAAAAAAAAGACTTTAAAAAAGAAGAGGGGCTACTGAAAAGTCCAGTGGAAGGAAGGGGAATGGGGAAGGGGAGAAAAGAAAGGAAGGGAGGGATTATGAGCATATTACATTATGTTCATGTATGAAAACTGCCAAGAAGTTTTTAAAAAAAGAATATATATACAATGCATATTTCACTAACTCATCACCACAAAGGAATTTCCCAAATGAGTGTGAATCTCGTGTGATTCTAAACTTTGAGCAGCAAGTAAATGTTGAACACAAGTAATGTTACCAGATTTGTGAGGAACGATTAGCACAGGAAATTGCCCATATTGAAGCATAACATATGTTAAGTCTGACACTTATGGAGATACCCTTCTGCTTCTGGTTTATTCCTCTTCACCTCAGGAGGGCAGGCAATCTCTGGTCTGCTCCTTATGTAGCCCAGACTGCTCTCAAACTCACATGACCTCTTACCTGTCTCTCAAGTGCTGGGGGTAGAGGCATGTACTACCATGACCAACTCCATTTTATTTTTTATTGTTTTTGTTTTTCAGTTTTAAAATATATTTATTTATTTAGTTTCAAGGAGAGAGATAAGAGAATGGTATACCAGAGCATCTCCTGCCACTGTAGATGAACCCCAGATGCACTATGCCACGCCACAAAACTGGCCCTACCGGGGTACTCGGGAATTAACTCAGGCCATCAGGCCCTGCAAGCAAGTGTCTCTGACCACTGAAACATCTCTCTAGCCCTTTTTTTTTTTTTTTTTTTTTGTGGGCTGAGGGTGTAGCTCAGTTGGTAGCATGAATAAAGCCCTCGATTTGAACCCAGCACCACATAAACCAACCACAATGATGCATGTTGTGTTATCCCAGCACTTGGGAGGTCAGGGCGGAAGAATTAACCAGAAGTTCTGCATCATTCTTGGCTGTATAGCAAGCTCAGGGCCAGCCTGAGATACATGAGAACCTCTTTCAAAACAAACAAACAAACAAACAAACAAACAAACAAACAAAAAACATTATTTTGATATTGTACCTTTTTTTTCCAGAACTAAGGCTACAAAGATTGTCTCCAGAAATTTTATATATTTGGGCTTTATGTTAATCAACTGAGTTACATTTATATACAAGGTAAATTATGACTTAAGGGTTACTTTTTAAAACATGAAGTTCAAGTTGTTCCAAATCCTTTTGTTTGTGAGAAGACAATGCCTTTTCTGTTTCAATTGCCTTGACAACTTAAAAAATCAACTGGCCCTATTTTTTTTTCTGGACTCATCTGTTCCATGAGTCGATTTATCTTTACACCAGTTTTTGCTAACACCATGTTTTGACTACTGTAGCTACAATAAGTTCTAGAAATCAGTTTTTATCGCTTTAACACTGTTTTGTCTATTTTCCCCAAGTCTTTTGCATTTCCATATAAGTTTTAAAACTAACTTGTCACTTTCTATAAACTGTCAGGTGGGATTTTAAAAAATAAACAAATTCACATTTTTGGGAAAAACTTATGATACTTATTATCTGCTAATCCTTGCAAAGTACCTCTCCACTTACTTCTCAACTATTCTATAGCTTCCATGGTAGAGAACTTGAATATCTTTCATGACACTTAACCTTGGGCTTTTTTTTTTTTTTTTAACTACGAACAGTAATTCTTTTTAAGCGTCAACTTCTGTTTGCTCAATTTGCAACAATATACAGAGAGCTTAGGACCTCCCCAGCCATAGTTGTTAACAATATACAGAGAGAGAGAGCCTAGGACCTCCCCAGCTATATTTGCTAACAATATACAGAGAGAGCCTAGGACCTCCCCAGCCATAGTTGTTAACAATATACAGAGAGAGCCTAGGACCTCCCCAGCCATAGTCGCTAACAATAAAGAGGGCCTAGGACCTCCCCAGCCATAGTTGCTAACAATATACAGAGAGACTAGGACCTCCTTAGCTTCTGACTAGGTTTTCAGTACCAGGCATGAATTCCTTCCAGGAGAATGGGCCTCACAGCCAATCAGAGAGCAGTTGCTTACCCCCATTACAGTCATGCCACTACTGCCCCAGTGAGCACATCTTACTTGGCTGGCTTGGCTAGTGTGTAGCTTGCAGATCTAATGCTGATGATGGCTTTTCTCCCCCACCAGCACTTGACATGACAGCCAGCCAGCAGGAAGGAGGCATCTTGCTCAGTTCCAGCTTGCTTTCTCAGTGGCCTGTACCTGCAGATGTGGTCTCTTCAGCAATAGGGGCTCACCATCTGGTTCTGGTGGGCACCCCAGAGCACTGGCAAGGTCTTGCATTGTTCTGGGAACTTCAAGTGCCTCCCTGTTCTAAAACTCTTTGGGATATATGCCAGCCCTGGTACTGGAATCTTCCTGTAACAATTTATGGTTACTGGATGTGGGTACTTCTTCCTGAACTTTTTAAAAAAATTGTATTTTAAGCCGGGCGTGGTGGCGCACGCCTTTAATCCCAGCACTTGGGAGGCAGAGGTAGGAGTTTTGCCGTGAGTTCAAGGCCACCCTGAGACTACATAGTGAATTCCAGGTCAGCCTGGGCCTAGAGCGGAGACCCTACCTCGAAAAACCAAGAAAAAAATTATATTTTTAAGTTAGCAAACAAAGAAGTAGGTTTCTATATAGTTTTTTTTTAAATAACAGCTTTAGTTTAAAAAACTAAAATCTTACGCCACTTAATGTTTTCCATAGCTTATTAATACTCAATTTTTTTTCAGGCTTTAGAAAAAAATCCCTGTGTGGGCTGGGAAGATGTCTCAGTGGTTAAAGGTACTTGCTTGCAAAGCCTGCCATCCCGGGTCCAATTCCCTAGTACTCACATACACAAAGGGGCACATCCATCTGGAGTTAAATCATTTTCAGTGGCAAGAGACCCTAGCACATCTGTATTCTCCCTCTCTCTGCTCACAAATAAACAAACATATCTGAAAATCCCTCTCTGAGTTTACTTTGGATAGTTGATGCTTCTATGGCTTCAAGTTTTTAAATCTTTTCTCCTTCACTGTTTAATCTGCTAACCCCATGCAGTGGACTGGTCATCTCAGACACTGTGGTCATCACTTCTAGACATTCAGTTTGGTTATATGTATTGTGTGTGTACACGTGTTGGGGGGATCATGCATGCATTTATGTGTGAGAGGCCACAGAACAACATGCAATGTCTTTCCTAAACATTGTGGAGGAAGGGTCTCTATGGGCCTGAAGCTCACTAACCAGGCTAGGCTGAGATTACAGGCAGGCACACTCTCAAAACTGCCTTTGTTTTTGCTCTAGTTTGTTTGTTTGTTTGTTTTTTCAAGGTAGGGTCTCGCTCCAGCCCAGGCTGACTGGGAATTCACTATGTTCACTATGTAGTCTCTTGATGGTCTCAAACTCACAGTGATCTTCCTGTCTCTGCCTCCCGAGTGCTGGGAATAAAGGTGTGCACCACCATGCCTAGCTTAAACCCACCTTTATTTTTAACCTTAGTTCTGGAGTTGACACTCAGGTCCTCATCCTTATAAAGCAAGAACTTTACTGACTGGGTTAGCCCCTAACCTGAGTCATTTTTTTTCCTTCTTATTTTTAAATATTCTATCTATCTACCTATCTATCTACCTATCTATCTATCTATCTATCTATCTATCTATGAGAGAGAGGAGGGAGAGAGAGAGAGAGAGAGAGAGAGAGAGAGAGAGAGAGAGAGAGAGAGAGAGAGAGAGAGAGAATGGGTACACCAGGGCCTCCAGCCACTACAAATGAACTAGACACATGCCCCACCTTGAGCATCTGGCTTTACGTGGACACTGGGGAATCAAACTCCAGTCCTGCTTTCCAGGAAAATGCCTAAACCCCTAAGCCTTCTCTCCAGCCCCTGAATCATATTTTCCATATCTGTGTTAACCACTCTCAATCTTTCCTCTATTTTTTAAAATATATTTTATTTATTTATTAGAGAGAAAGAGAGCGAGAGAGAGAAAAAGAGAATGGGCACAGGACGAACTCCAGACACATATGCCCTCTTGTGCATCTGGCTTTATATGGGCACCGGGGAATCGAACTCGGGTCCTTCTGCATTGCAGACAAATGCCTTAACTGCTAAGCCATCTCTTCAGCCCTCTTTCCTCTATTTTCTTGAACAAATGGGCTATATTTCTAATAACTATTCAATGTCTGTAATGGTTAAGTTTTGTTGTCAACTTGACCTTTCAAGTAATCTTGGGTGGGTCTCTGAGGATGTTCACAGGAAGGCAGCCTCTCAGTAGAGGGCAGGATGTAAGGAAGCTCAAAGGAGCTAGAAGTAAACATCCTTTCCTCTGTGGGCAGTGCAGGAAGGAAATTCCAGAGACTCAGGAAGCCATTAAGTCTGAGACAGAATTGCAAGACCCCACACTAAGGCTATATAAAGGGAAAGAAATTCTCTTTGGCCCTCCTGCCTGTTTGCTGTCCTGTGTGTGTGGTGTAGGTGATGGGGTTTTTCTCTCTGCTCGGACCTGTGAAAGAGGGCCAGCCTCTTTCACTTTTATGGGACTTCCCCTGGATCTGTAGCTTGAATAAAATAATTTCCTCCCATAAACTGTGCCTGGTTTGGAGATTCATCCCAGTGGCGTGTGGCTGACTGTCTTGATTTCATGACCTGAGTCATTTCTGGATTATTTCTGATGATATTTTCCTCCTAGGTATATTTTTCCTGCTTCTTTGCCAAGTTGGTAGCTTTTCACCAGGGACCACAAAGGAATTCTGCACTGGTGAGTCCTCCATACTCGCACTCCTGTGAGTGCCAGAGCTTCCTTCTAGCTACCAGTCTGATCCTCCGGGGCTTCTTCTAAAGCTCCGCTGACAGAACAAAAGCCACGCTCCGTTTAGGGCTACATCTGCCCACCAGCAAGACAACTCCATCAGAGCCTTCTCCCCGGTGCCTTGCAACCTTCAAGGTTTTTCTGGTCTTCTGGTTGATGGGAACAAAAAAATCCCTAACTCCCTTTGGACACAGGATCTTGCTACTAGATAGTCCAGGCTAGCCTTAACCTCATTATGTAGCCCAGAGTGACCTAGAACTCACAATCCTATTGCCTTTGCCTCTCCAGTGCTAGGATTATAGACATCTGCCACCACGCCTGGCCAGAAAGTGTTTTCGTCTCTGAAAAAGAAGCAGGTACTATATGATCTATGATGCTTTGGGGGTGGTTCTCCCTCCAACTGAGTAGTTTATAGACAACCAACTGGCTGAAAGAGAGTGAGAACTTCTGGAGTTCTCTTCAGACTAGCCAGCCACCTGTCCTCCCTGGACTCCAGTTCCTCCTCCAAAGAGGTTGCGGCGTGATTATAGGCTTTCCGTCTTTCTTCCTTTCTCTCTCTCTTTCTTTCTCGGGAATCACTGTCCTCCGCTGCTGTCTGCTCCATGTTCTCTGCTATTCTATTGCGGCCAGAAGCACAAATCCACAGGTTTCACTTTGAAGCGGGATGAGTGGAGTTTCAACAGGGAAAGTGTGTCATAAAATAAGCACTCCTGGAACACGCTTTCAGCGCTCTCGAATATGAATGGTGTAACTTTTCCATGACAGTTAAAGTCTCTTGTAACTGACAACAAATTATCATCTTTCTCCCAACAAGGCAGCTCCTCCATTGTAAAACAGCTATCGAAACTCTGGTTTTAGGCCGGGTGCGGTGGTACACACCTTTAATTCCAGCAGACACAGGAGGGTTGAGTTCAAGGCAAGCCTCAGCTAGAGTGGGACCCTACCTAAAAAAATAAGCCTAAAACAAATAAACAAAAACTATGGTTTTTGAGAAAAAAAAAACTTTTGGAAAACTGGATAACTGCAGCATGTTATTTTATTTTATTATTTTATTTATTTTATTTATTAGCCGGGCGTGGTGGCGCACACCTTTAATCCCAGCACTCGGGAGGCAGAGGTAGGAGGATGGCCGTGAGTTCGAGGCCACCCTGAGACTACAGAGTGAATTCCAGGTCAGCCTCGACTAGAGCAAGACCCTACCTCAAAAAAAAAAAAAAAGAGAAAGAAAAAGAAAAAAAGAAAGTATTTATTTTATATATATATATATATATATTTGTTTTGTTTTGTTTTTTGAGACAAAATATTGTTGCGTAGCCTGGCTGGTCATGTAGGCCAGGCTGGCCTGGAGCTCTGCCTCCCAAATGTAAGGACAAGTGTATGCCACCAAACTTGGATGGTATCTTGCTTCTTCAGTCTACAAAAGAAACGGTTATTCTGACAGCTTACAAGGAAAGAATGATAACTGTGATTTTTAGACTCCAAAAGACCATTAATGATTATTACTATTAATAATAATTACTTTGAAAATCTGAACATGACGTCCGCCAAGAGCCCTGTTCCCTGTCCACCCAGTGGCTTCTGCAACTCAGACTACACTGTTTTCTCTAACCTCACGTTGCTCTGCCTTAGTTCATTCCCCATTTCAGCGGTCATCACACAAACTGCTCAGATTCTCACATTTCATACAAAGGTTCTGAGAAAAGCCCTAAGCCAGGAAACAAGGGAAAGGTTTGTTTTTTATTGATATCTTTATTATCCAAGATTAGATACATTGTATGAGCAAATCTTACGATGGTATCCCTCCTTTCCCTCCTCCCTATTCCCAATCTGCTAGGTATCCTCCTCGTCGGGCATACTGGATCAGTCCATGGAGTAGCCAGTGTTTTGTGGGCAGTAAGAGGGAGGAGACTCATGAATGTGATTAGAGAGAGGTTGGGGGTGGGGAAAAGAATTCAAGGAACTAAGCGCTGAATCTGAGACTGGCTCGTTTTAACCACACCTTGTATCCCAGCTCTCACCTTCACCCATTCTCCTGGAAGTTGGCTAACTCTGGCCGTCATCTAGAAAGCTAAAAAGTGCACCTTGCATTCAGGAATTAACCTATTAGTCTGGCCGAGTGTGGTGGCACACATGCCTGGAACCCCAGCATTCGGGAAGCTAAGGCAGGAGGATCATGAATTCAAGGCTACATAGTGAGGCTCAAGTCCCCCCTCCCCAAAACGTAAACTCTTCTATTAGCCAAAACTCAGGAACTTTATTTGTTAGAACGTTTTAGGTGCGCAGGAAAGAATGGTCAGAAAACCACTCATTTTTTGTTGGGGTACCTGCGTTCCCTCTACCTGCCAGCAATGCCTGGTACTACACTTGATACAACTGATGTCATCACCAATGTCATCCCCGAGCACCTGCATTAGCACCACCCTAAGACCACAGTTTACACTGGTGGTCCCTGTTGGTGTGGTCCTCTGTGGCTGGGGCAAATGCATAGTGTTGCGTGGCCACTATCACAGAACCACACTGAGTGGTTTCCTGACAGAAGTCCTTGGAGCCTGCCTGCTCATCCCCTTCTCCCAAGGCCTGGCAACCACAGATCTCCTTACTGTCTCGTTTTGCTTTTTGCAGGTCGTCATATACCTGGAATCACACAGTGCCTGGCCTTCACAGACTGCCTTCATCAGCTTGGCATTGACGCTCCTCCACGTCTTCACAGCTCACTTCTTTCTTGTGTTGAAGACTACTTCACTGTCTAGCTGTACCATATTTGATCCGCTCACCTAGGGGGAGACATCTTGCCTAGATTTAGCAATTATCAGTAAAATCTCTGCAGTAGCAATTGTATGTGTCTTTGTTGAATTGGTGAATAAAGACTTAAAGAGAGATGCAAGAATAAACCCTTTTGCAACCTAGGGCTCACTATTTAGCGTGAGATTTGATACATAAAAGAAGGAATACAATACTCAATTTTATGATACTCAAGACAGCTCAAAGTGATGGTATTAATAAGATTAGTTCTAAGAATAGAGTTGATATTTTCTTAAATATTTATAAGCAGAGAGAAATGAGAGAGAGAGAGAGAGAGAGAGAGAGAGAGAGAGAGAGAGAGAAAGTATATGGGCACACCAGGGTCTCTAGCCACTGTAAACAAACTCCAGGTGCATGCCACTTTGTGCATCTGGTTTATGTGGGTACTGAGGAATTGAACCCAGGGCCTCAGGCTCTGGAGGCAACCACTTTAAGCACTAAGCTATCTCTCCAGCCCTAGAGTTGATATTTTAAATGTCTGTATTTAATTACATGTGGGGGGTATGTCAAGGCCACCTGCCACTTTAAATAAACTCCAGACATATATACCACTGTGTGAATCTGGCTTTACATGTGTACTGGGGAATTGAACTTGGGCTGTCAGGCTTTGCAAATAAGAGTCTTTAGCTGCTGAACCATCTCTCCAGCCCCCGAGAATTGACATTTTAAAAACACAGGCAATTAAAAAAAATCTGACATTAAATCAGCATCCTTTTTATTTACAAGCAGATAGAGAGAATGGGTGGACCAGGACCTCCAGCCACTGCAAAGGAACTCCAAATGCATAGGTCACTTTCTGCATCTGGCTTAATGTGGGCACTGGGGAACTGAACTCCAGTCGGTAGGTTTTGCAGGTAAGTGCCTTAACCACTGAGCCATCTCTCCAGCCCTCAAACCAGCATTCTGGTATTCATGTGATAGAAGAAGGTTGTCTTTTGTTTAAAAAACAAATCTCTGCAGGTGTGGATATGTCTTCATCTCACCCAGGTAATACAAGGAGGGTGATGGCTGGATCACAGAGCACGTTTGGTTTTCCAAGAAACTGCCGGGCTGTCTGGAATTCGAGGCTGCCCTACTGTGTAGCATTCCCCCAGTGCGAGAGGAAGCTCCTACCCCATCACGGTTGATGCTCTCGGGCTGGACAGCAGCCTGTATTAATCTAGAATCGTCTAATAACATATGAACATTTTCTGGCTATCAGCCACCTGGACATCTTTTTTTGGTAAAATGTTCGTATTTGCCTCATTTTCAACTGTGTCATTTTCTTGAGTTTTGTTGTGTTGGTGATGCCAGGGAATCAATTACTGTTGAGTTTTAGTTCTTTGTGTATGTTTTGGATAATAGTCCTTTGTCAGATGTCTTTTGCAAGTATTCCTCATAATTTTTTAAAAAAATATTTTATTTATTTGAGAGAAAGAGGGAGAGAGAGAGAGAGAGAGAGAGAGAGAGAGAGAGAATGGACATGCCAAGGCCTCCAGCCATTGCAATGTTACTCCAGACACATGCGCCACCTTGTACATATGGCTTTAAGTGGGCA
Organism: Zapus hudsonius; assembly: GCA_004024765.1. Taxonomy (NCBI): domain Eukaryota; kingdom Metazoa; phylum Chordata; class Mammalia; order Rodentia; family Dipodidae; genus Zapus; species Zapus hudsonius. Next base: position 56,581 of record PVHP010007449.1, read on the forward strand.
CTGGGGAATCCATCTTGGTTCCTTCTGCCTTGCAGGCAAATGCCTTAACCACTAAACCATCTCTCCAGTCCCCTCCTATTTTTTTTAAAATATATTTATTCATTTTCAAGCAGAGAGATACAGGAGAGAGAGAGAGAGAGAGAGAGAGAGAGAGAGAGAGAGAGAGAGAGC